>VXAX01001105.1:0-18708 GCA_013399835.1 Leptocoma aspasia | reverse complement strand
GCCGGCGGCCGGCGCGGCGGGAGGATGCCACTGCTGCGGAAGGCGCTGCGCGTCTCCAACCGCTCCATGCTCGCCTTCATCTTCTTCTTCTCCTTGTCCTCATCCTGCCTCTACTTCATCTATGTGGCCCCTGGGATCGGTGAGTCTGGAGCCGCCCCCTCGGGGAGCGGGGGTGAGGGCGGTGGTGGGGGGCGCGCCCGCCTCCCCTGGGCTGTCACCGCGGCGGGGAGGGCACGGGCGGCGCCGGGCGAGGGGCGGCTCGGCTGTCGGAACGCGATCCCGCCCGCCCGGGAAGGGTCGGGGCGGCCGGCGGGGGCGGCGGTAACGTGCGCGGATCCCGCATCTTTGTTCTGCTGCTTTCAAACGCTCTAGAAGGTTCATCTGCCATCGCGAGGTAGGTGGATGCTGCCCTTGCTTCTCAGGCTGGCAAAGTGAGGCACTAAAGCGGCTCAGCGTTTCGTCGTGTTACAGTGGTATGAATCGGGAAAGAACTGCAAAACTGCTGGAGTCACTTAAATGCATTAATCTTTCAGATTGTTAGTAACTGCATTAATAATAAAGCCCGTGTGAACAAAAACGAAGAACCAGTTTGAATATGTGTTGCTTACTTCCGTTAGTGGGATCTCTCTCTTTTCACAGGTTTTACAGTTTGGTAACTTCCACTTCTGAAGGAGCCACTTCAGAGGGAGACAAACCGTTGATTTAGAAGAAGCTTCATAAAATAATTGTGCAAGTTTGTGTCTAAAACTGACCAAAAAAATGTGCTGGTTTCCTTATTTCACTCTTCTGCTGTTACTGGGAAACCATCAGGCTTTTTCTCAGTGGATGGTCCTTTTAGAACTGGTTAGCATTTCCCCAGAGCTAAGGCCAGTCTATCCTGTAAGGTGCTCTGTGGGATTTCCTTGTGTTGAGTGTCCCTTGATTAGGGAATGTTTTCCTTTTGTTTCCCAGGGAATGTTGCCAGATTTTTCTGCACACCTCCTTGCTTATCAGGTGCTACCTAAATACTTGCAAAATCATCTCTCTCTTCATCCTTGGTGCTTAAATCTTCTGTCTACAGTCGTTAACTACAAAATGTCCACACTGATGTGACCACTGAATCTTCAGGATTTGTTTCCTGTTGATTGTGTCTTTATGCTGTTTAGCTCCCGCTTGTTCATTATCTTCTACTTGTAAACACTTTCAAGGTGCAGTTGTTGCTTCTATACTTAAATAGTTCTATATGGTTCACCTATCATTCTATAGTTCTTCTTTACTTATGTACTTCCTGCAATACTGACAAGTCTGCCAATTATTCTTCTAGTTCAAATAAATACAAGAAAATATTAGGAAATATATAATATTTATAGGGTTGGAGTTCTGAACTTTCTTGTCTGTCCGTGTTTCCCTGATGAAAGGGATCCGATGTCTTCCAAGTGAGAATGATGCTGATGTCCATTTAGACATCTTAGGTCTTTGAGATGCTAGTGCAGGACACATAGATAAAGTAGACTTTAATTGCAAGTAATTGATACATTATTTAAATAGCAGAGTGCAGTTTCTACATCTTTATAAGTGAAACTTTTAACATCTTACATAATGTATGCGGCCGTAGTTTTACTTTGTTACTTAAATGTTTCTTGCCAATGGGTATTTTCTTAGGAAGAATATGGTCTCACTGAGTAAGGCTTATGCAGTACCTCATTCAGAATCAGAGCCTTTAGTGATGAGACCTTTAATTTCTAACTTCATCTTCCTGCTCAGCTATTGGGAATTGAACCAATTGGAAGTGAACACGTGTGTTCACTTTCCTCTGTACCAGGAATGAAATGAAATCAACAGTATGTACCAAAAGTGTTCTTGGGGTAGGTTAATTTGGTCTCATCAACCTTAGGGGAAAAAAGAATCATAAACTAGTCTCTCTTGCTATCTCAGACACAAAGACTATAATTGGCCCTTTCAAGATGTGGTTTAACAGTGCAAAAATCTTGGGTAGTTACATGAGTTTGTGAGATTACAGCTCTTTCCAGCTACTGATCAATGCAATGCTGCCCTAACTGTACCCGGTTGTGTTGTGAACTCGTCCAGCTTAAATCAAAACCCTGCAATAATGAATTTATTCCTTGTCTGTGGCACTTCTTAGGTCCATCTTGAAAAGCTGCTGTGTTGTGCTGGTCTGGAGGATCCTGGGGAAGAGAATATAGAAAATGGTAAAGGAAAGGGCAGTAGGAAAGTTTTACATCTCAGCATATCAGCCTGCAGATGTAATGCCGATTTCTCAGGAATTTGCTCCTTAAAATGTTACTGTGTGGAATGGAGAGAAAGAAGGTCAGATATCTAAAAGTCAACAAGCTTCCTGGCAGTATAGTGAAAATGTAAGTTGTAAGAATAGAAGATTTTCAAAGCACTTAGGAACACCCAAGTTTATAGGCAGATGATTCATCTAATAATCCTATGCTATATGCTCCTGGCATTTGCATATTGTGATAGAATAGAATATTTCACTGTACTTGCACCTTTTTACTGGGTGTGATAAAATAGATGCATCTAAGCCACGGCTGACTGTGTGTGTGGAGAGGAGGAAGGCTAAAGGTTGCTTATTGAAGCTCAGCCACCTTACCTGTTAGCAGCTTTTCATGAAATATATTCTGCATCTAAGTCATAAATGGTTGGAATCTGTTGTAATTTATGTGTACAGATATGTTTTACTGAAGATATTTTAGTCCACAAGAACATTTTCTTTCTCAACAAGCTACAAGGCACAATGTCAGAGAGGAAGAAAATTCTAATTGTGTTGTAGGGAACTGGAGCTGCTCCGTGGCTGGCTTCTCTTCGTGGTAGTCAGAGGAACTGAAAAGAGAGGGAGAAGTTGGACTCCCAAATGTCTCATGAAGCAGCAGTGTACTGGAAGGTGGGAGACGAAAAATAAGTGAGTTATGCAGCGGAATGGTTTCCTGAGATGTCAAAGTTGATTGAAATTTTGAATTCTTATGGGCTAATGCAGTGGGTGTCCCCCTTAGCAAGCAAATTGTGGCTTATCAAAGGGAAAAGACATCTGCACATGTAAGCCCTTAATACTGGAAGAATTCTCAAAGAGGTCACTATCACATTCCCTCTGTCCCCCAAACTATTTAGAAAATAGAGTTACTGCATGTTTTTGATGAAACTGCCAATTTTGTAACCAATGCAGTTTAGGTCAACTTGAAATACTGACAATTTGTTTAGAGGAAAGAAATCTTAATTACTTATTTTAAGGTAATTAATTATTTGTCTAATATTTAAAAGTTTTGATTTGCACCATAATTACAGATATTGCAATAATATCACTGCTTTTTTTGTTACTTTGTTTGCTTTTGTTTGTTTTTTGAAGAGACCTCTCAGAATGTTAGTTCTTCAGGAAATAGAAACTTTTATTCTTCCATTTATTTCAGAATATGAGGGGAGGAAAACCACATTTTCATGTTTTCAGACATGGTTCTGTGTTTTGAGATGAAAACATATAGTACTGCAAATAATATAAAAATATAGGGTTTAAATGGTTGAGAAGAATTCATACACTATGTTGAGATTGTTCATGTGCCTGCTTTTCCCTTTTCTGTAAGCACAGATGATTGGATGAGGTAGAAGTGATTGCAACCCTACCTCAGCACACTGGTAGTCTTTTGATAGTCAGAGGAGCTGAAACACAAGAGCAGATTGATTTCTAGCTATTAATTAGAGAAGACCACTATTTTTCTAATTTTAATTTTTCCTGTTTAATTCAGTGGATGTTTTAGAGGAAAACCTTAATGGATAGGATGGTGAGCTAAAATGGTCAAAAACATTTCAAATGTTTAAAATTTAAAAATTTCATTTAAATGTTTAATGACACTTCTGTGTAATAGTCTCAAGTATTCAATGAAAACAGATAAGAGGTACTGCTTCTCCAGAATGACCACTTTTGTGACAGTCAGTACTTCATTTTGTGCTCCTCTGGTAAATGCAGAAACTGAAATTTATGATCTTGAATTAATAGCCAGTGATTCAGAAACTTCATTGAAAGTTGCAAATATTCATGTATTAGTTAAAGGCTGAAGAAGCTAGCTGAGAGCAGGAATATTTGGAACCAACATGGGGATTTTTTCAGTGTTATAGATAAAAGTAGTAATAAAACGGACTCAAATAATCTGTGTGGTCTTGACAGCTATCCAGAACTGTTATGTAGGTTCGAGTTTACATCATGGAAAGTATCCAAAGATTAGGAGAATATGACAAATTAACAAGACAATGGTGACCAAGGGAGAGCATTTGCTGGTCTAATTTCACTGCCAAACCAACCTGAGTATTGCAAGAGACCATTTTTTTTCTTTTTATCCTATTTTTCCCATTTGCTCTCAGCATTATAACTAAAATTACGTTGGTGACATAACAGATCTCAGAAAATGATCTCTTATGCATCCCTGGGTTATTCCTTTCTGTTTTACTGCAGCAGAGAGCCTTTGCCAGATTGGGTGGAAGAGCATCTTAGAGCTCTCCATGTTGTGGTCAAGTGCAGTCTAGTTTTTCAGCCAGAGGGTGCTTGAGTACTGGAACAGGCTCCCCAGGGAAGAGGTCACAGCATCAGGCCTGATAGAGTTCAAGAAGTATCTGGACAATGTTCTCAGGCACATGGTGATGTTCTTGGGGGGTCCTGTGCAAGGTCAGTAGTTGCACTCGACCCTGAAGGGTCCTCTCCAACTCAGCATATTCTGTGATTCTAGCTCGTCTACCTTGAAGGTAATGATCTATGCAGTTCAAGTAAGAACTGGTTATGAAACAGTGCCGAGATCAAAGGAGATGCAGTCTGCTTTGACATCAGTAACTAAGAATCCTGAATGGTGAAATGGGATCAAGGAGGAAAAAACAGCTAATGTTTTCTGTCTTATGGTCTTCTGCTTCTTTTATTAAAATCTTGCTACTTCTTTGTCAGTCCTAACCAAAAGACAGCTGTGCAGCCTACATGGAACTTGGAAACATCTCTATTGGTTTTAGCTCACAATTTTATATAAACCTATTTCCTGTTCTGTTACTAGTTTTCCTATGTCACTCCTTTTTGAACTTGTGCAGAAATGGAGAAGAGTGCTGAAAATGCTATCAGCAAGATAAATGTTTATCATTGCTTCCAGGTGCTGAGCCCATAAATATGGGCATAAATACCAGCCTTTGTGCTGGTATTCTTTGTTCCTGGCATCTGTGGCAGTTGTGGCATTTCTAAAGACTTGCTGTTTGATTACAGAATAATTTAGATTGGCAGGGGCACCTGGAAGTCACCTGATCCAACCTCCTGCTGAAAGCAGATCCTACTGGATCGAATTGCTCAGGGTCGTGTCCACTTGAGTTTTGAATAAATCCAGGGATGAGGATTTTGCTGTCTCTCTGGGAAAACTGTTCCAGTGTTAGACAACTGTAAGAAAATTTTAATATGTAATTGTAATATCCCCCCTTATGTTTGTTGCCTTGTGTCTTTTCACCGAGTACTTTCAAATGTTCAATTTAGTCTTCTCTGTACAAGAACACTGTGTTGCTGAAGACAGCAAAAAATGCATCCTCCTCTTAGCCATTTCTATTCAAGACTGAACAAACCCATTTCTTTTAATTTCTGCTTGTACATAACATGCTCAGTTTTGGAAGGTTTCCTCTGGGCTTGTTCTGGTACTGATGTTTGTCTCTTTCTGGGATGCCCAAACTGGACATGGTACCCCAAATACAACTTCACAAGCTGCTGAATAGACAACAGCTGCTCATATGGTTGTGCTGGTTATACTGTTGCCAGTACAGAGCAGGAGACTGTTGACTTTGTTTGCCACAATGGTAGGTGGCTGGTAATACCTTGTCTGAGGGTTTTGTAATAGAGGCTGTGCATAGGTTTACTGCAGCTCAAGGACTGCAGTGAAATAGGACTAATACAACTTGCTTGTTTGTCATGCTGTGTGGAAGTATCTGATAAAAGGCTGATGAGTTTTGCAGGGTGTGGTAGATGTTCATGTTTGTATTTTTCTTTCCCTGTTATTGCCTTCTTTTATTTCTTTCTAGGGAATTATTCTCATGGGTCTCTGATGAGTTTCTTGAGTAAATGAAACTTGTCTGTTCCCTTGTTTCATAATTTCTGCAGGGAAATGCCTGTACTGCTGAACTGGTTGTTGTTTGGGAGCTGTTTTCAGCTATATTCCATTATTAAAGTTCACTTGTTATTAAAGGTTTCATTTGGAGCAGGAGTACTTGCATTAGCTGCAGAGGTCTTCTTCTTGCTTGCATTGCAGTTTTTCATGTCAGTTCCACAAATTATCAGCAAATCCTTTACCTATGAAATTGTAGTTTACTTTCTGATTAATAGGGACTTTCCTTTTTCTCTTGTGCAGAAGGGAAATGGAGGTTTAAACGCTCTACTTGATCTCTTATTTCCAGTGATTAAATGTTCCTCAGCATTCTGACTAAGCGCCTGAGCTCATTGAACCCACTGAACTTGGGCAGTATCATGGGTACGTTTTCTGCCTTGGTCTGAGAGGTGCAGAGGCTTTTCCATTATGTTGGGCATGCACAGTCATTCCTAGCACCTGATGCTGAATAAATTATTGTAGTCCTGTCATTCATGACTGTCTTTCACTTTTACCAACAGATTAATTTTGACTAAACATGCATATTTATTTCTGAATCACTTGTTCTGCATTTTTATCTGATAGTTTTCCTAAAGCCCTTAGGTATTACTTGTTATTAGTCAGGGAACTTGCCTGCATAAGATTTCAATTGGTATTCATTTTGTGATGTTGTTCTTAGTCAGAAAACAGAAAAAACCCAGGTACTTATGGTGTGCAGCTATATTCACAAGGACAAAGTAATTATGAGACCTCACGTGAAATGAGTTTTCACTTAAGCCAGCCAGTTACTTGAATGCATTCTTCTCATGGGTTGAGAAGGAGAGATTGTATACCCTGGGGACATTTATCTGAACTGCGATGCCTTACTGACAGGGCCAAAGCTTTAACCATTTCCACATCTGTCTGTGGTAAAAGATAGCTTATCTACTTTGATTAATAAGACTGTTTCTACAAGTGACTATTTTTGCTTGCTGTTCTATAGCTCTTACTCTTAGGTAATCTTTTGTATTCAAATTATGCAATCATATTATGGGGAGCAGCATGAAATGATTATGCTTTGTGTGGGATCCAGTGCTAGATTCTTGTGAGCACAATGCAGAGATTGGTTTCAGGACTTTAAAATACAAAAGATGCTTTTTTGCTAGGTATCGCCAATGGTCGGTTCATTTTCTTGGATTTGTGCTTGTCCTTCTTTACTTTCAGTTCATTTTGCATTTATTGAATTATTCTACAGCTTACTGTATAATCAACTAATAGCCTGACAGGATAGAATAGTATCAAATATGTTAGAAATGTTATTGAACATTGTATCCTTTATCATGTTTAAAACTACGGTTAGGGAAAGAAATTTTGATTCAATTTTTTCACTGTAAATGGAGCTGCCCTCATTTACTGTCCCAATAAACAGTGAACTGACATTTATCCAATTCCTCAAACTTGCAGTCAGAGGACTCATCCATTTGGCATATCCATTGTTGCAGAGAGTATACAGAGGTTGTCTGAAGTATTAAAAAAACAATTTTGAAGCTTCTCTGTTGCAGCTTTGTCCATCTGCACCATTTGAATGATCACTGTTAGCCTCCAGAAACACTGGTAGCTTTTGGTTTTTTCAACAGATTGAGGTGAATTATGTCTTTATAAGATATTTTTCTTATAAGGAGGTATACATATACAGACTCAAATGCAGTCTCACTATCCCTGTGCAATAGGATTTATTATTATTTTACAAATAGTGCAAAAGAGCTATTGAATATTGAAAAACAAATCAAGTAATATATTTAAAGGCACGCAGTTTTTATCTTTTTTTTATGCTATTGTATCTGTTTTAAAAACAACTTCTGATTAACAACAAACGTGTAAAAATAAATACAATGCTAAGGAAGTCGAACACTTGCAATAGTATTTATTGATGTTTGTTGTAGATTTCCATTTTTGAATAGGAACCAGTTTACAGCAGTCTTATGTTACTTGGGGTATTGTCCTTCACAGCTAAATTGTTTAATGAATCAGTTTCACAGGCTAAAGTCATTATCTTGTGGAAAATATTCTAGCTCCTAGAATTGTAACTGTGGTATTTCAGAAGCAATCTCAGCTGACCTCTATTTACTGTATATTTAGATTAATCATAGAATTTAATCTTTAACACTTCTGTGTTAATTTGCCATGCATGAACTCTTCCAATAACATATTTATAACTCTAGTATTGCTGAGAACAATATCACATAACCTTGAGATAAGAAGAGATCCATGTGTGACTTGTTCTAGAAATGCCCCCATGAGATGATTCCCCATTTATGATTACTAGTGAAGAACTTTCTGTTAACCTCTTTGAATCCATAGCAATTTTTATGCAATATGTTGAATGTGCTTTTCAGAAGTCCTGTGAAAACAGGTGTTGACTATCAGATGAGTAACTTCAGGGGCAATGGTCATTTGTCAAGACCTATTCTCTGTAAAGCTGTGTTTACTGTATTTGAATCTTGCAGAATCTGTGGGTTCTCTATGAAATATTTCCTATCTGAGTTTTTCAGCGAATTTTTTTTCCCTGGAAAGATCAGTGTATAATGTTGCTACAACTGCTCTGATGATAGATCATAATCTTTTTTTTTAAAGTCTGGGCATGTTAACTTTTGCAAATTGCTTTGAAAATATTCTTGACATAATGCTTTTTTTCTATGTTTTTGGGTTTATTTGGCCTTGGTTTTCCGTTTTTGCTTTGGCAGAATAAAAGCTGCATTTTAAAATCAAATTAGTGACCTCCAAGTTTGTTCGTATTTTGTTTGGCATTTAAAAATCATTTTTGGTAATAATTAATACTTTTCTATGTTTTTTAAGTAATCACATTTCTAACTTCCTAGTCCTGTTCAGAATGTCAGTCATTGACCCAGTTTCAACTTCATTGTCCTGTTGTATATTTTTCTACATTGATTGCTTCTAAGTGCATGGCATATTTTTTTGGCTTTGCTTTGGTGTACGAGTATGGCATGATAACTTACTAAGTTTCTATATAAAAATGAGTCTTGTGCTTTTCCTGTGAAGTTGTGGGATGATAAACTAATGCAGTATTGTGAGAAGTGCTTTGATTTTTGGTGTACTGCTTGGAAGGAGCTTGATTCCCTAATGGAGAGTGATCTGTGAATGATGCCATTTTCTTTAAAAAAAGGTGTAAATAGTCTTCAAGGGAATACAAAAATGACAAAATGCTTAAATGACCTGATATGAAACATTGAGCCATTTTTACAGATATTTTTATACTTTTAGAATTAATGCATTGCCCCCCCAACAGTCAAGCACATAAAACTATTAATAACTAGTGAGCTATAAAAAATTGAGATAAAAAATGATTCATCTGATACTTTTAATATGTCCTCTGAAATACAGGATGATCCCTTTAATGCCCTAATGTGCGTTATCAGAATGAGTTTTAAATAATGCCCTAAAACCAGGACTTTTGATTATTGACATGTGGCTGTGTGTTCATGATTGCTGATGCAGATCTGGATCAATTAATAGGAAAACTTCATCTGAATTAGTTGTGAGCTCTGAGCTCATACTTGCAGTTGCTTGAGATGGAACACTGAGTATAATATTGAGTCCAAGGTGTACTATATGTGTGTGTTGTTTTATATTCCTCACTGCACTTTCCATCTGATTAACTTGTAAACTGTATGACAGCCTGGATTCTATGTTTCTTGAGCCAGAAATTCTCTTTCTTACTTATTATGAATCATGTACAGTGAAATAAGAATGTGAATAAAATTGCTTCTAGGTGGTTACATTGTTACATGTTTTCTTTGGTTAGGTGTGAAATTTTGCCTTCCTGGTTTGTGCTTTGCCTTGCACTGTGACAGCGATGGTTGGTACAAATGCAGAAAGACAAAAGTAGAAGAAAAGTCACAGATTAGTTGAAGTTGGAAGGGATCTCTGGAGATTATCTAGTCCAACCTCCCTACTCAAGAAGTGTCACCTGGAGCCAGTTGTTCAGGACCATGTCCGGAAGGCTTTAGAATATTTCTGAGGATATTCTCCACAACCGTTGTGTGCAACTTGTGCCAGTGCTCTGTCCCCCTCACAGTATAGGAGTGTTTTCTGGTGTTCAGGTGGAACATCCTGTGTTTCAGTTTGTGCCCACTGCCTCTGATTCTGTCCCTGAGCACCACTGAAAAGTGCCTGGCTCTTTTTGCACCTTCCCTTCATATACATTGTATGCATGTATACAATGTATACATGTATACCGCCCTGTGTACGCATTAATGTGACCCCCTGAGCTTTCTCTTTTGGGCTCAGTAATGCCTGCTCCCTCAGCCTTTCGTCATAGGAGCGATGCTTCAGTCCCTTTGTCTTCTTCATGGCCTATTGTTGGATGCTCTCCAGGATGTCCATGTTCTCTGTTCCGCTGTGGAGCTCAGAACTGGACACTATATCAGGTGTGGCTTGAACAGTGCTGAGTGAAGGCTGTGAAGGATCACCTTTACCTGCTGGCAGCATTCTTCCTAATGCATCCCAGGATGCTGTTGGCCTCCTTTGCAGCACATTGCTGGCTCATGTTCCACTTGGTGTCCACCAGGACCTCCAAAAACTCTTCTGTCAAGCTCCTTTCTAGTTGCATGCCCCTAAGCATATTTTGGTGTCCGGGGTTGTTCCTCCCCAGATGCAGAAATTTGCACTGTTCCTTGTGAACTTCATGAAGTTCGTGTCAGCACATTGCTCCAGCCTGCTGAGGTACCTCTGGATGGCAGCATGGCCCTTTGGCATATCAGCTACTTACCCCATTTTTGTGTCATAAATAAACTTTGTGAGGTTATGTTCTGCCTGTCATCCAGATAATTAATGAAAGTGTTAAACAGGAATGAACCTGGTATTGACCCCTGGGGTACATCACTGGTCACTGACCTCACCCTTTGGGCTTGGTCAGTCAGCCTTTGATCCAGCTCACCTTTTGGTTAGCCAGCCTGTACATCAACAGTTTGTCTATGAGAGGCTTATGGGATACAGTGTGAAAGGCCTTGCTGAAGTCCTGGTAGACAATGCCCCCTGGTCTTTCCTTATCTATCTTTCACCAGGGAAGGTTACCCAGTTGGTTGACTGTTCCTGATGATTTTCTTGTCATTCTTGTCTTCTACCTGAAGAATTGTTTCCAGGATTAGCTGCTCCATTACCTTCCCTGGGATCAAGCTGAGGGTGTCCAGCCTGTACTTCTCTGGGTCTTTCTTCTTGAAGATATGAGTGACATTTGCTTTCCTCTAGTCCTCAGGCACTTCTCCCACTCATCATGATCAATCAAAGATGGTCAGGAGTGGCTGTGCAATGATATTTGCCATCTCCCTTAGCACTTGGTACATCCCAGAAGGTCCCATGGACTTAACCTGTGTCCTGTTTGATTAAGTCTTCCACCAAGGGCAAGAGTACAACTTCCTTGCTCCAGACTGGTCTCAGGGAGTTGGACTTTCTGCAGACTGGTCTTGTTAATAAAGACTAAGAAAAGGTGACATTCAGTATTGCAGACTTATCTGTGTGTCTTTCTTGTTGAGCAATGGGTTCACATTATCTTGAGTTTTCTTCTTGTCACTTATGTACTTACAGAAATGCTTCTTGTTGTCTTTGACATCCTTGGCCAGACTCAGTTCCATTTAGACTTTAGCTTTTCTAACTGCATCCCTGGATGCTCAGGTATTTTTTCTGTATTCCTCCTGCATTCCCTGTGATTGCTTCCTCCCACTGGAAGGAAAATTTTTCCATTTGATTTTTTTCACAGGAGGTCCTTGTTCATCCATGCAGGCCTCCTGACATTTTACCTGTTTTCATAGTCGTTGAGATGGATCTCTCGTAAGCTTGAAGGAGATTATCCTGAATATTACCCAGCTTTCTTGCCCCTATCTTCACTTGAGGGCTTTATCCCATGGGACTCCACCACACATACATTTGAAGAGGCCAAACTCTGCTCTCTTGAAGTCCAGGCTTGTGAGCTTTTTTCTGCTTCTTCCTGCCCCAGGATCCTGAGCTCCACCATCTCATGATCTCTGCAGCCTAGGCTGCCTTTGATCTTCATATCCCCAGTGAACCCCTCCTCCTTGGTAAGTATGAGGTTCTGCAGATCACTTCCCCTCACTCTGGCATTTGTGGCAGGAAGTTGCCATCAGGGCACACCAGGAACCTTCTGGAATTTTTATCTGGCTGCCTTCTGCTGTCAGTCAGCCCCCACCCCACTGGAAGAAAAGCTGTGTTTCTCTGTTGCACTTCTGGTATCTGGGTTGAATACTTTGTTGTTGTTGCTGCTGGTTGATGTAACACGTGAGCTGCACTCTTTGTCACAGGTCTTTGCCAACAAACCTGTGCCAGTAGATGAGATTTATTTTTAGGACTAAATTAATATCTTTGATTTTTGCCTGATGTTTTGGCTTCTGATGTAATTAATTGGCTGCTCAAGCATCTGCTGCTGCCTAAGCAGCTGCTGAATGATAGTGGAAAACTGAGCAGATCTGTACTCCTTGTAACTGTGATTGTGCTGGAGAGCCAGGTAGTGGGAAAAAGACTGCCCAGAAAGGAGAAGGTTTCATTCCTGATTCATTCCTGGCATTTGTGTAGAGTTGGACAGTGAGTTGAGAAGCAGCTCAGCGAGAAAGAAGAGGCAGACTACAAGAATTACTTGGTAAAAACATGGCAAGGTTGGATCTTCCTGGCAGCAAGAGCAGCTCTAGCATACTTAAGCCAAGGTGGCAGCAGACTTTACCTGGTTGGGTTTTTTTTAATCATGTCTTTTCATGATGTCTATTTTTGAGACAAATGCCTTTTCTAACTTTCACAAAGGTCTTGTGTGTTTGTTCGAATTTTCTCCTCGGTGTCAGAAGGGGGAAGATGTAAGTGCTTGTGCAGAAAATCTTGTTTTTCCAAGCTTTATGTCTACATTATTTGGACTGCAGTAAAATTTCCCATAAAAATTGAGAACATTTACATGGTCTCTTGATTTTGTTGTGGACTTGCTTGAAAATTCTTACTCTCAGTTCTTTACTGTACCAGGTTCCTGAGACTTTTGCCTTTCTTATTGTTTCCTCCATCTCACTTCAGGAGAGTGAGCAAGCAACTGGGTGGGGACTTAGCTGTTAGCCACATCAACCTACCACGCCTGGTTTATGTGAATTGAGGTTATCCTTCTATAAACCTGCTGAAAGCTCTATAAACCTTCTGCAGAGTTAAGAATTCAAGTGACTTTAGCTTTTGGTATCACTATATTAAAAAGGAGAATAAAGCACGCGGTCTTCCAGAGGTTAGCTCTGAAATCAGTATTTACTAATGGATTTATATTAAAAAACCCATTTTATTTTAGTGTTGAAATAGGAAGATATTGAAGAGAAGAGCTGTACCTATGGGAGAAAAAATCTCATTTGGGGGAAAAAAAGAGATGATACCAATTTAAAAGATGTTAAAATTTGAAGAAAGAAATTTTGTGTTAGTTAGGAATTTTTTGTCCTATTTGAAAGGCAAATATACACCTGGTTTTACTTTCAGGAAAGCCTTGAATTTTAAAATTGTTTGTTTGAAGGTAAATAATTCTTCTTGGAGGAACAGATCAGATTGCCTTTATTCTGATTCCAAAAGGAGAAGGTTTCTTGAGCAGGTAACTTCATATATGAATTCACGAACTGTACAGATTCCTTGAAATGCTTAGTAAAGACACCGTAAAACTCCCAGTATTTGAATGGAAAACTACAAATGGAATGAAATAATTGGAACCACAGTGTGTTACTTCATGTGGATTGGGTTAAAATTTTGAGAAATTTTTGTGTAAGGAAATCTGAGTGTTATCTGTTGTCTTGAATCCTGGTAAGAATCTTTCTTCTGGGATTTCCTATCTGTTATCAGGCCAAGGTTGTAACTTTTTTGTTTTGTTTTGCTTCTGTTTTTGTGGCCAGAAGGTGTTGAGACAACTTCAGGATTGTAGCAGCTGAGTAACTTTTATATTCATGTAAATTCTTGGTAACACACGCTGCTAGTCATGCTGGCCAATGGTTTGAGAATTACATGCCATGCATGGCACCTGGCACATTCAGAGCCTCTCTTTCAGCTGTCAATATTCCTTGTTTTAATAAGGAGTTCTTTGAAAGCCAGGACAACCCTCACATTCATTCATTTAAAAATTAAGACATTATTGTAGGGCTTTGAAATACTATTCCTTGAAAGATTATGCTGGTGTTTTTATCTCTGTAGGTGTTGGTAGTATTGTTTGCTAATGTGGTGGAATTAATCACCGTGTTTTCCTCTGAAAATGCCCCCAGTCCCTTATACACAGTTCTCTGCAGCTCCAGACTCTCTGCATCAGGCTATAAGAAGTTATTGGTTGATCTGAAGTTACTTGTGTCATGCCACTGGTGCTGGGTCATCTGATGGAGTTGCTGAGATAATTTTCTAACTTTTCTTTAATCTCTTTACTTATTTTTCATCCCTGGTATGTTTAGTTCTTCCCCCCAAAGATGCAGAGCATTTTTTTGTTGTTAGGGTGGTTACTAGTTACAGGCAGCCAAATATCTCCCAGACAACTGGGTGCTTAATGTAGGTGAAGTGACAGATGATCCCTTTGACCCTCTTTGTTACCTTCTGTAAAGGAAATTTGTCCTTCCCTTTGCAATATTTTTTTAGCTTTTTGAGTCCTGGGTAGACATTTACTCACTCAGATATTGATGCAGCTTCATTTCTACCTTACTAACTTCTCTTGAATACAAAGAAATGTCTTGAGATCATATCTGGGGTTTTGGGTACAAGATTGAGACAGAGAAATATTTCATGCTGTTGTTGTTAGCGAGTCACTTAATTACTCAGAATGTTGATTTACTCACCCTTGATGCCTATAATAAATATTTCATGTATAATTATAAAACATTAATACTTTGAGATTGGCAGATATTTGTAACAGTTGTATAACAAAGCAGCTGTTTGGAGTGAATGAATAACAGTACATTTTGATTGGAAGTTGTGTTAACTAGTGAGTAAAAAAGGGACCATTATATGGGACTAAAAGATTTTCTAGACTTTTTTTTTTGTTCTGTATTTTAATGATGTTTTTGTACATCTGTATATGAGACATGTATCTACATATGAAGATGTTTTTATTGGTAAATTAAATTTTCTTGCCACTCTCAGTTGCTTTTTGTTAGTTAAAGAGAAATGAAAGTGTCTTATAAAATATCTATTGACAGTCTGTAGTTTTTGGGTTTGAATAGAGCCATGGTTATGAATCCATTTTATTCTTTTCTATTGCTGCTGTTAGGTTTCGGTGTGTGAACCTTCATCTCAAAGAATTATTGTTCACTGACCATGGATTCAGACATAGTAAAAATGTTGAATACCTTGTGTGTTAGAATAATTTGGAAATACATTATTTTAATACAAATTCAAAATTGCTTTTTGTTTTATCAGCAAACACATATCTCTTTATGGTGCAAGCTCGTGGTATAATGTTGAAAGAAAATGTAAAAACAATAGGACACATGATAAGATTGTACACTAACAAAAATACTACACTGAATGGCACAGGTAAGAATATTTCTTATTTAATTTTTAAAATACTTTTTTTTTTTTTTTAAAAAGCCAATCATTAATGACATAGCTCAATTATGAAAACTTAGACCCAAATCCAACTCTCTGAAATTTGAGTCAAGGTCAAATAGTCGCTATTTATCAGTTCACTTCAGTAGGAAATATTTGTATTAGCTGTAACAAAGATACTTGTATTTAATTATTATTCCTCTAGAGCAATAAAATGCTTTTTAAATCATGCTGCTAGGAATTTGTTAACTAAAAATTAATGCTCTCACCTGCATGATGATATGTTACAATTTCAATAGATAACATAGGTTTTTACAAAAATCAATTCTTCTTTTTAAGACTATCCTGAAGGAAACAATTCTAGTGACTGTGTTGCTCAAACAACAATGTATCTTCCAGAGAACTTCACCTACTCTCCTTACCAGCCTTGTCCAGAGAAACTGCCTTACATGAGTAAGTTTTAAACTGACCCTAATGTCTGTCTAGTAATTTAAATTGTATTTTAAACAAAACACAGTTATTTTAATATAAAATAGAATTGTCAGGAGTCTAAGTATATAACAGAAAGTAATGAATAAAATACATCTGATAATGCACAATGACGCTTAGCAGAAGTTTGCCTGTAACTAATGTGTTACTGAAGTTTTGGTCTCTTTACTAATCACCTTAACTAATTTGAAATCAAATAATTGAATTACTGATTTGTAAGAGAGAAAATTTCACATCGTTTCTGAAGTTATTTGTGATGCATTCCAGAATTCTACTTGTCTTTTAGACACCTGACTTAATCTGTGGGCTGTCATTCAGCATGAGCAATTAATAAAATATCTAATATAGCAGTTCAGATCCATATCATACAAAAAAATGTTGCTGGCAGCTGAACTGGATTATGATCAATTTTTCTTCAAAGAAAAAGAGTGGATTTTATTAGGACAATCTAGATTCCATTATAACTTTTTTTTTAATTTCAACTGAGTTTATCTGTTGAAGA
Organism: Leptocoma aspasia; assembly: GCA_013399835.1. Classification (NCBI taxonomy): domain Eukaryota; kingdom Metazoa; phylum Chordata; class Aves; order Passeriformes; family Nectariniidae; genus Leptocoma; species Leptocoma aspasia. The sequence goes on along the minus strand of VXAX01001105.1, from coordinate 2,085 downwards.
AAACAGAAACAGTGAATGTTACCTGTGCTTCTTTTCAATAATGTGAGATTCTAAGCTTTGTTTTATATTTTAAATATACAAACATGGAGCCAAAAGTAATCAGTTGCTGTTGCTTATGAAACTAAATCATATAGAAAACTGTCTTAAGCCATGTAGTAATTAACCCCATGGTGTGATAATATGCTCACTTCAACCTCTTTCCCTCCAGAAATAGGGTTTGACTTTCAAACACATTTCAAACACAGATGTTCAATAATATATAAAAATCACATCTTTATATATTATTAAACATCTAAACAAATAAAACCAAATTATTTCAATAGTAAATTTTTTAGCTACTTTTGGAAACATAAAAAGTTCAGAAAATGGCAAATCTGGATAATCAGAGAAACAAGATGTGATATTTTTGCTGATTGAAAAATGCATATAAATTAGTATTTTTAATGGGACATTCAAGGGATCTGGGAGTTGGAATTCTGTCAGATTAGTTCAAAACTAAGTAATTCTACCAGTAATTTCTCTATAGATCTCCTTGTTGCTGCTCTCCTTTTACCATCTTTTTTTGTTGTTGCTGGTGGTGGGTTTTTTTGTTAGTAATTGCTCTGTACTTCTTCTATCCTGTTTAATTTAATAGAGAAATAATAATTTTAATAGAAAATATTAACTGGATAAGTTGCTTTTCAAAAAAGAAATATGTGTTTCTCTTTTTGGTTTCCATGTATGCCATTTTAATCATCATCTCTCTTTCTAATTATAATCTAAATAAAGCATCTCTGAAGATCTTTTAATTTAATGAAATGTTGTAGGAAGTGTGAGATAGCCAGGGAAGAAAGAGTGTTGAATCTAGTATACTTTGACATGCTTAATTAGTCTAAGGTTATTATAGAAGTCAACTTTTCTCCCTTGCATCAACTTGCCAAATTTATATCATGAAAGGTAAAATCTGGTCCCAAGTACATAGGCTCTTAAAATAGGAACAGCTATTGCCTTTTTTGTGTGACTCAGTGTAACAGGTTATAACCCACTGGTTGGGCAGTGCTGTTGTAATTTGTAAGCAAAATACCTCTGTTTCGAGATAGAAGCAGTGCAAGAATCTGTCTGTCTTTTCCTTTGTAGATAAACTGACAATCCCATCCTTTCTAGACTGCGTGGTTTCTAAAGCTCTTGTCATTCTTGAATTTTTTGCACCATAGACTGTCTTTAATTTGATTTCTTTCTAAAGCATCATAACTGGCTTAAATCCTGGTTACCAAACAAATTAGTTTTGGAAAACTTCTCTTTTTTTCACACAGCAGCAGTTAATGTGTTCCAGGATGAGATTTTCTATTTTTGTACAATTACATCTCGTTGGCTCATATTAATGTGCAATCCATTATAAACCGTAAAACTATCTTTCTGCATAATGCAGCACAGCCAGGTATTACTGGTTTTGTTGTGCATGCTTCATTTTTTCCTTCAGTAACAAACCATCCTTTATTATTTTAAATTAATTTTACTTTATTGGTTTCTGTATCTATCTCATTTGTTGAATTAATTTTTTTTTCTGGTTTTCTTCTTCAAGATGCTTTTTGTTTTCTCAGTTTTCTTAATTTGCAGGTTGTATAAATATGTTTTATTGCAGCCTGCTGGACACTGATGAGACTAGTGGATAATAAGCACAGTTATTTGCAGAGATGCTTTCTCCTACCCCCCACCCCTGACAAGGAGAAAATTCTGATCTCTATTCACTCATCTCCTGTGTGCTTTTGATAGTACCAATACTTCAGGTTTTACTATAGCTTCTTTTTAAACATTCTGGATGGAATTTCATTATGTCCCATGGAGTTAGAAGCACCTTTATCTAAAGGCTTTATCTAAATACTGTTCTACCACTTTAAGTTTTTTTCTAATTTAAACTCTGTAATCATCTGATCACATTTGAACTTTTCTTGGAATACTGAGGTATCTGAATCACATCATGTGTTATTTCCTTCCGTTTCTGGTGTAGTAATTGACCTTTATTTTTCTTTATTTTCCTTTTAGATTCTATATTTGAACTGGAAGGCTCTTGTTGCTTTTTTGTCTCTTGGTAGTTGAAATTGATTT
>VXAX01001099.1:63030-102731 GCA_013399835.1 Leptocoma aspasia | reverse complement strand
CGGCCGCGGCCGGTACTGCGCCCCGCGGGCCCCGCGCACCGGCCGGGGAAATCCCGAATTTAGCGACGGGAACCGGAGATAAAAACGGGTTCGCGGGTACCTCAGCACCCTAAAAGGTCTCTTCCCCCATGTATTGGCACCGCCGCCTGCTCTCCTGAAGTTGTCTTCAGCAACAGCTACACGTGCTACTCTCCGCAAGCCCGAACGCACAGCAACTCTCCGAAGTAACACGCTTAAAACTAATCAGTGTATTGAATAACTCTATACAATCCTCATCCAGTATTACCATACAAATAAAAAAGGTTTTGGTGAGGTTTACCTTAGCAAGGTTTTGAGGTTTATCTTAGCAAGGTTTTAGACACCTGCCAAAAATTTCTATTCCTATAACTAATTGCTCAGTAGTATTGTCAACTGTACTAGCAAAAGTGGCATTTTTAAAAACCCACGTGTTTTTACATCAGATAAAAGGGATTTGGTAAATGAAGAGCTGAAGTCTGCTATTCAAATGAAGGTCAATGTCATCTTTTGGATGATTAATTTCATGTTATAATTTTCACACTAATAACTTACTGTAAAATGAATAGTATTAAACTCTAGTTATGTAGTTATTAGTGTGAAACTCCATGAGCAGGATTCTTTTCTATATAAGAAGTTGCCCATTATTATTTTGTTTTTTAGGGGGAAAATGCTGTAATAAATGAAAAACTGTATTGGGTGAAAAGCAAATTATGAGCAGAATTTCAGAAATCTGCACATATCTCCTAGAATGGTTAGATGTTTCATCCTTCCATTTTCTTGTTTAATAAAATACCTTAAAATTCTCATTCATGTCCAAACAAAACACACACCCTAGAAGTAGTCAAAGGCAATAATGGCAGCGAGGTACCTCCAGGTAATTGAACAGGTCACCGTTGTCTAATTTTCATTTATGTTCTTCATAAGAGTCCATTTGCAGCTCTTTGTGAATAACAAGGCAATGTACTCATTTTTAATTCACATTGATGACACAAACTCCTCAGCTTTGAATAACTGTTCCAGAGGCAGCAATAGCAATTTCCCCTTGTCCCCAAAATAACACAGGAAGATCATCCTAGGTAGTTCCGGGAACATAAATGGAACACAAACACATAGTGCCATTGATAGTGTTGGACATTTTTATTTGTTTGGACAGCTTATGGCACCACCTCTAGGACCTTCTCAAAATTTGGCAACTATATCTTAAAACAAAAAACAGGTCATGTGTATTTCAAAGTTCCCAAACCCGCTTCTATGCCACTTTTTTAAACTTCAAGCTCAGAGGATACATTGGATATTTCTGGCAAGGTAGCCAACAAAAGATGGAGGCAATCTTATGCACTCAAAATTAAAACAGAAACAAGTAGAAGAAGAAAGAAGATACAGATCTTTGAAAAGTGAAAAAGATCTTCAAAAAGTGAAAAAGATCTTCAGTTAAGGATGATACTCCATGAAAAGTGAATGGCAACACCTTAAGTTGTACCACAAAAACCTCCCTTCCTATTACAGGACTGACTGCCTGTGCCCAAATTACTACTCCTCCTGGGTTTGATGAACAAAAAATGTCTTCAGAGAAGCTGTCAGAATTCTTGGTCCCCTCATGAAGAAGGGACAAAGAGGAGACAGGGATGGCACACTGCAGCAGGGATATCACTCTGCTCTGGCTAGCACAGACAATGCCCTGCAGGCCAGGGCTCTGCTCTGCCCCTTCTCCCACCTTCCCTCCAGACAGGCTGCCTGGAGAAGCGCTGGGGGATGGACTGCAGACAAGGAAGGATTAGCAGCAGTCCTTGCAGGACTGTGTGGAAATGGGATATTTTGGACCATCCTCACAGCCTGGTCAGGTGCTGAGCTACAGAGCACAGACCACATGGGATTGCTTTGGACTGGTTCATTTCTGTCCTGTTTGCAGAGCTAACAATAAGAAATTTAACAGGGCTTACATGTAACAACAGTTAAAGCAGAGACAAATTCTAGCTGTAAAACCCAAGAGTTTAATTTTAGAAAAAAATTACCTAAAAAATACCAATTTTAGCTAAGTAACTAATGTCTTGTCTCGTGTTGCGTGCTATATTGAGTGAAGCTGCTCCTTGGTCACAAGTTTTCATTTTGGAATGTGCTTCATCACCTCCTCCTCCTCCTGACCCACCTCTTTCCCCTTCACCTCACTGCTTTCTTGTCTCCCATCCTTTGCTCCCCTGGCCCAGCTGCTCCCTCCCTCCTGGCACTGCCAGCACAGGGCCCAGACTAATAATCCTGGAGGAGTTCATTAATTTAGGCTTTAGGCCATGCCTCGCCACCCTGGTGTACCCCTGGTAGCTGGGAACCAACACTTAGAGTGAAACTCCAAACTGTAGTGTCAAACATTTCAGAAAGAAAAAAATAAATTGATCATTTCAAAGACATTGATTCTGTAGGCAGGCAAAATGTGAGTGCCAATCTCTGTCCACATTCCTCTAAGATATCTAAAGTTGCACAAGTTCCTATTCCCCCAGATCATAGTAATCAAAATGCTTTATTATCCCACCCATGTTCAGGGTGTTTCATCTTCCCACTGTGTGGGTTTCACATAGTTTAGTTCACCAACTGCCCAGCTATTTCAGGTCTACCTACAAAAGGATTTCTATACATGTGAAAAGCATCACAGTTTCACTGTACAGAAAAGTTCCCAGGGAAGCCTCGCTAAAAACAAAAAAAGGATTTTTTTTCAAAAGAAAGATTACTTTTTTTCTTTTAATGTTGTATGGACACATAAGAAAATTTTTTTTCTAGACCATATGATAAAAACGGAAACCATGAATAACATGGCCCCAGATATTAAGCAGCATATTACAGATCAGTTTGTACTGGCAAACCTGATTCTGTTTATATGTTTTATCTACCTTATTTTACCAACATCATTTGCTCTTCATTAACACTTCTTTATTAATTCTTAACATCATTTTGATATCATAAAAAATCATCACTACTGACTCTGCCAAAACAAAATACTAAATACAATGCTAATATGATACAATGGAAAATTGCTAAACAATAACATGGATCTCTAAGAAAATTTGATATAGATTTCCTGTAGTTTCCCTGCACTATTTTCAACCCTTTTCACAAGGGATACAGCAAAATGGCAATGAAAAGTGAATTTCCTGCTGTTACAGCTACTTTGGATGCTCATGCTTCTGTTCCTGTGGAGCCAGCTCGGATCAATTTCAAGAAAATAGCCTTTATCTATACTTTTGCACAGAAAACACATTTCTGTTTTCAGGAGATGCAATATTTGTCTATGGTCAGTATTTTAATCTGGAGAATAACACTGTTGTAACTTGCATATAATTAAAGCATCCCATACTATCAGAGAGAGATTTACAAAGCAATTGAGGAAAATTATTTTTGCATTATATAAAACAGGTAGAGAAGTATCTAGTTCAGAATACTTAATAACGTTCATGCACTGTACATACATCTGTACATCCACATAGTAAATTTTATCTGTTGAAGGAGAAACTGAAAGTCATCTGAAAAGTAATATTGTCACAATACTGGGCCTGAAGATGCTGGCACTGATTTGTGGGTCATCCAAATCTTCTGAGCTGGTCAGGATTTTGGAACTGTTGTAGTTAATCCTAACCCAGTTACCAGGTGTGACAACAGAAGGTTACAGCCCACTCTTGTCAGCAGGAAGACAATGAAAGAAATCACTTTATTTGTTTTGGGACACAGACACTCAAGCAAATTAATGCATGAAGCAGCAGCACACAAATTTACTTACTCCACTTTCACTGGAGAGTTGGTAATAACTGATGGGCTCTAATCTCACAGCAAGAGTGTGAAGGCACATGTATACATGCATGCCAGAGTTAATCTCATCACAGCTTGTATTTAAATATCCTTAATAAAAAATAAATTAAATCCCATAGACTTCAAGAGTGCAAGAGCAGACCCATATCAGTTTGAAAAAACACCAGACAAGATACCAATGAAATTTGAATCAGCCACCTTTCATCCTGTTCACAAGCAGCCAGATCATGCATCTTTTACTATTTCAGCTTGGTTGGAGAAATATGGACAGGCATTATATAAACTGCACACTAAATAGACATAGCTGTTCTATAACTAAACAAATCACTGCATGTCTGCAAGAAGAAACGTTGTAAAAGAATCGTTAAATCAGAATTTGAGCTCAGACTCTCACATGGCTGCAGTAGACCTAAGAGCTGATGGACAACAGCCTGGCAAGCTCCTTGTTTCAGTGCAAACAGAAATCTGAGGTGCACCAGGACAGACAGGCAAATCCCTAAATTCGAAGCCAGCATTTCTTATCTCTTGTACTCTACCAGGAGCATTGTTCCCATTTTGGATGCCAACTCTCTGGAGCAGCAAAAGTGAGTGCACAACGTGAGCACTGTTCTCAACTCCGGAGCCCAGAGTTGTAACACAGAAACAGCAAAAAAAGAACTGCTACAGCTCATTTTGTACAATTTCACACTGATTTCCAGATATTTACAAGGAAAAGTGGTAGAAAATATTTACTTTTATCATTTTTAGAAGGTAGATGTGCCTCTTAATAAGAATTTCAAGTACCAAGTATAGCAGGTACAGCTTCCTCTCTATACACTCCATAAATCTGCTTCTGCAATATACAATTCAAAAAAGCCCCAAATTGCTATTGCTATCATGATAAACATTAGAAAGTTCTGCTTGACCTTTTATTAACATTTTTCTATACCAATATGGTTCTTGTGCTACAAGCACCCTAAGGAATTATGAAAAATACTTTTTTCTCTAGTTTAGCCCATGTGCACTTAATAGGCTCACAAATATAATACCATTATAAAAAAGAAAAACTGCCAACACTGCTAAAAAAATTGTCATAACACTAAATTATTATATAAATATAAAAGGAGTATGTCTGTAAAATATTCACTCAATGAACATCCCAAGGTGATGATTTTGCTATGTTGTTTTTATTCCTGGGAGATCCATAACACATTTGGATATGCCACATGTCACCACATGAATCAGGCAGTTAATGCATGTGCTTTTTAGAAGCAGAGATGTCTTCCCAATAGAATGTGCTATAAAAAAAATGTTGAGATTCTGCTGCTTTGTCTGATAGGCATAATTTAATGTCTTGCTTATAATGTTGCATCTTAAGGAAAAATGTGCACTGTCCCATGTAGTTATTTACAATATATTACTAAATCTATGCAAATATATTTCCCTGAGCTTGGTATTATGTAAGAAAGGTCAACAATGTTTGAAATATTTTGAAATACATTCCCAATATATTTTGTATATAGCACTAATGTCCAATGTAAAAAGATATATCTTAATATATTTTCAGATATTTCTATTCATTTTGTTTTGCTATAGATTATTACAATAAATATGTGGGGTTTTTGCTCTAAGACTATAGAAATTGGCCTATCAAGCTATGGCTTTTCATTATGAGTGCTAATTATACATTTGTTAAAAATGCAGCATTTAAATTGCCACATGACAGCACAGTTAAACAAAATAAATTTTAATAGTCACTATTCAATACCATTCAATAATAAACAGATACTCATTTAAGAAAAATTAAGGGGAAAAAACTTTGAGGTCTGTTTCCCATGCCATTTTTTTCACTGTTTCTTCCATTGACATATTTTTCCACTAACATTTAAACATAAGATCCTCAAATACTATTTACCTGTCGCATTTTGGGATAAATACTTCTCCCAGGGGACAAGTGTCTTCTGTGAAAACTCTGGACATTTGATCCCATTTACATGTCCTCTTGTCATTTCTACCTTTACATCCAGATTAATATTAACAGGTTTTTTCCTACAAGTGAAACTGTATCAGTGATGAGCAGGTTATAAAACCCTGTGCATCTCAGAAAGCAGGAGTAGGAGTTATAAAGGGAATATGATTATTTTATCTTTTCTTTTTCTCCCCAGTGCACATTAGGGACAGCAGGTATTTTATCTGCAAAAGTATTGGTTGTTTTTTTTTTTAATTCAGGATTTGCAAGTTGAAATATAAAGTGTTCCTAATGTTCATACAGTATCACTGCAATACTGCACTATTCTTATGTTGTCCTAGCAAGTTACTGACATATTTACAAATTTTGCACACCTGTGATTTCAAAATAAAGGTTCTGAAAATTAAACATAGTCAAGTTGTACATATAAATGAAAATTTTTACACCCTTAAGTGAATTCTGTATCATGTCATTTTAACAGAGAACTAAATGAATTCTGACATTCACTAGTGGTCTTACAGACCACACATCTAAAGAAGATCCACAGGTTTTCAAGGCCAAAAGGAGCCTCCCCTTCTACCTACTCCAACTTACAAGTGCCACAACACTTCACCAAGCAACTCCCAGATCACATCCAGCTAGCTGAATCACTTCAAGCACTGAAGAAAACCAGTCAAAAATCAGCCATTAAATGCTAAACAGAGCACTTGGCTCCACGAGTACCAAGCAAAGTGCACCCACAGGCAGCTACAGCAAAGGAGGGACCCAGAAGCATCCTCCAGCTGCTTGGACAGTCACAGCCCATGGCCATATCCCAATTCCAGCCCTAAAAGCTGGGCCAGATCAAGCTGAACTCACAGGGTCAGAGCTACAGGTGATTTAAATTTGTGTCCAACCCTGGGTGTAAGCCACAGGTAAGAAGAAAACAGGGCCAGGATGAGATATTTCCCTCATCTTCTCCCAGGTCAGAATTTCCTGTATATCTACATTCCTACTGAAGCCCTCTACTGCCACTGTGTATCTTTTCCAAGTCTTGCTAGGCATCTTATGAAATATTTAAGGCATGTAATGTCATTACTCTGTTGATGTTTTCATTCTCTGTGTGCAGTGCTAGTTATTATTAGAATTAATATTTTAATTTCTAACATGTTTCAGTCATCTCTGATGGGTTTTTACTCAACTGGTCCACATCAGTTCTTACTTATTTCATTTATTTAAATATTAACCACGTTAATATTGCTCATTTTTGTATTTCAACTAGTGATAAATTCATTTCAGAAGTTAATTATATAGTTGATTTTTAATTCTAATTCCACCAAAGTGTAAGAACAGTTAATCTGAAAGTCTGTCTAGGGCCACATTTTCCACAGAAAAGTCCCTGACATTTGTGATTGTGATACAGTTTGTATTTGCAAATCAAATAATATAGTGGGCATAATACTTAATCAAAGCTACATACACAGCCACTGGGCCTGGTAACATAATGGAGCTTAATTCTGTTTTCAGCATAGGTATTCCTCACATTGCCTGCAAGTCTTCCTGTTTTCCCCTTAACACGCTCATGAGTACTTTGATTTTCCTTTTCCATGCCTAGCGTGGTCTACACTGTCTGTGGATGTCCTACATTTTCATTCATCTGAATTAGACAATAGCAAAATCCTCTGAATTGATAATATACACATGAAGCTGTGTTTAGATCTAGGATAGTCCTGGTCAAAAATTGTGATTAAGTCCCACTGCATGTTTAAACAGGCCAAAACTGTACAGAATGCTGATAAAGGTGATGTTTAATACCACAACAAGCACTATCAATTCAGCATACTAACAAAAGAAAGCTCCCAAAAGTTGAAACATATTCCAAAAAAACAAAAAAAACTACACCAGGAACAAGCTATGAATAATGCCTACAACTGGCAGGTTTTTTTTAATGAAATTGTTTCTGGGAAAATATTTTGAGTTGTGCCCATAATGTCTGCCAGTAAGAACAAGATCTTCATTCAAGACTGGAGTTACCTTCTCAGCATTTTCCTTCTCTCACATGTACACCTACATCACCACAAAGCTCCACAAGGCTCACTGTCTGTGTTTATCAAAGGCTGGAATTTCCTTTTGATGTCAGGGAGATGCACCACCAACACTCTGGATATCTCCACGTTGTTCACCTAATTCCAGTCAACATTGCCAGCTCCTCTGGAAATTCAGACATCCCCCTGTGAATACACACCCAGCACATGGGAGGGATGTTTGGTGCACTAAGATCACCTCCCAGAAAACATCTGTACCTCAGCTCCTGCACCCCCAGAAAAGCTCTTTTGCCTTGATTCTCCCTTTGAAACATTCTGTTTCAGAAGGGGTACAAAGGCACCCTGTTCCTTCCTCCTTCAGTACCAAACCTACCCCACCTACTCTGACACTGTCACTCTGCTTTCTGTCTGTAAAGAATGTACAAAACCTGCCAAGGCTCCAGAAGTCCTTTCAGCAAGGATATTCACCAAACCTAACCATTAGGAGTTTCTGCAGAAGGCTTTAACCAACATCATCAACAGCAACATATTGCCTTCACACAGGAAAGCAGAATTTTCATACTCCAGAACAAATCTGCCAAATATGAACTTTATGTTGCAACATTTCTTGGTGAAGGTATGGTCACCAGAATCTATTGGTATATTTAAATAGCAAGTCACTTTGATATTATACTTCAAAAGTAAACTAATTTAGTCAACTAATCTTGTTTATTTCCTAAATATTGTTAGTTTCTATCAGTCCGATGATTTTTCCAGACACTTACATAACAAGCATTAAAAAGATACATTTAGAAGCTACAACTGTTAACATAACAAAGGCTACAGAATCCAGAGGTTATTGCATTCTCCCAAAAGTACTTAAATAATAGCCTAAAATCTGAAGAATTACTTTAATACTTCAATAAAAATAACCCAATTCAAAACATTTTCAAGGAAACATAGCTCCTTGCTCTAGGCTACCGAATAATGGCTGAAAGAAAGTATATAGCTTGTCACTTCTGATTAGAGAGCTGTGCCTCTGTGCTTTGAATGAGAGGCATGTCTGGTAATAGGAAGTGCAGATATTAAATTTAATAAAATAACGTGGAATACGATATATATGAAACTTGACCAAGTATAGCACGAAATGTAACATACATTACCCTGCTCAGTCAACTACTGTGGCCTAGCATCTAATGACAGACTTAATTTCTATTTTCCAAGGAGAGTACTACAAAAATATAATTTTCAGATTATACAAATATTTTATCAGACTACACAAAAAATGTAACAAAAAATTGCCTTACATATCTACATGAATACCGAACAGCAGCAGAAATTTGTTAGACTATGAAATGTTCAGTCTGAAAATTCCACAGAAAGGCATTAGGTCTTGTAAATAATTAGTTACAAAGACCCTGATGATAATACATCACAGCACTATATGACCCACAGCATATTTCTTTCTTTCCAGGTTTAAGGATTCACTCAGTTTGGGGGTTATTTGTTGGGTCATCTTTGGTTGTTTTTTTAACACACAATCAGGATATAGCATTAACATGCTGCTTATGGAAAAGGAAATCCCTTATCTCTGTTTTTGTCTTGATTCTGGCATTCCAATGCAAATCCTAACAGCTTTGTCTTTCAATACATTAACTCTGACCATGTTTTTTCACAATTAAATAAGCTCCACACAGTATTTTCCATTTCCTTTCTAACGCAGAACTATGCTACCTGTGATATGACACATAAGGGATTTTAAAACAATTCCAAGAGCTAATCCCAGTAAACCCAGAATTAAAGTTCTTGTTTTCATATTTCACTTTCAAAATATTTAGAACTTTGACAGATATGACATTATGTTTTCATTAAAACAGTTGATTTCAAAATGCTGCACTGTGCAAAAACACCATAAACAGTTTATGATGAACTGCCACACTCTTAATTAAAACAATAAATCCAGTGCACAATATTTGTGCAGCCTCTGGTTTGACCTTTGCCTCTTGCTATCCACTACCAAAGCTGCTGCCTCATTCTGTGCACCAGATGTAGAAGGTTTTAAACCATGATCTGAAAGGCAGTAAAGATAAAATAAGAGAAAATGTGCCATTACTCTTTGCAGTTATGATTAATTCAGTTCATATTTTACAATCTGGTTATGGAGTAAAACTGCAGACTTTACATCAAGCATTTGCCATTCAATATACCAAATGTGTAAAAATGCCTGATACTTTAGAAAATGGCACAAAGCTAATTCACAACCACCACATGAAGGACAGAAATAGGAATAATAAAAAAAAAGGACAGTAATTAGCTATCCATCTAAAATAATGAAGCTATTTCAGCCACTTGGTCAGTCTTGGCAAGAAACACATCTGTTACAACAAAACAAACTAATGCTCCCTTATATCTCTACTACTTGATTTTAGATTAAAATATCCTTTAAAACAATCAGGTCTGCCCCACAAAGAGAAACCAAAGGTTATTAATTATTATGACATGCTGTAACGATCACAGATTTGTTGTGTTTTCCTGGAAACAAAGTCAAATGCAAAAACAACTCCGAGACCCAAGTACAGGAAATGAGCTGGGATCCTGGAGTACAAGCTAGTGTAGGCAGAAATCTTGCAGACAAGAAGATAAATTGAAAAGGCTTCATTCTGAAAATGCTTATAGGCTTATCAGTTTGTTGCTTTAATCCTCTAGCTTTGTATACAGTGAAGCCTCCAGGAGCAAACATCTGTTTGGTAGAGTCAAACTGGACTATTCATTGCATCCTTAATATTTCCCTTTTCTGTCAAAAGAAATAAATTGACCAAATGAAGCCAATATAGTTCATTCTCACATTTATGGGAAATTGGCACAAAATCTATTTCTGCCTTAGGATGAAAGGGAGAAAATACTGTATGTTGCCAAATTAAGAAATGCAAGTGCATTCATGGCCTAAGTAGTGAAGGTTTCCTTTCATAGAATAATTCCCCACATAACATCCTAGAGAAGGAGAACCTTTTCTTTGCTAGTTCTTTGATTTGCCCACAGTCAGAAAGAAACCTCTCCCCCCACGGTTCACTCCCAGAGACAGTCAGGCTGCAGTTAACTACACACCAGGTGTTTGAGGAGGTAGGGCAGCACTCAGGACTGGATTTTGAGTATTTCTTTTACTCTCCAATCTCATTTACAAATCAAGGAAAAAAAATTATAGGAACACACACAAAACTTTCCCCAGCTTTGTTTTCTTACACAATAGCCATTATGCATTCAAAAGCCAAGTGCATTGCTGTAGAAAGCCATATATCACTTTTCTGCATCATTCAAAAACAACACAAAAGCTCACATTCAATGCAGGAGTTCTGCAAGGACACAAAAGGAAACACATATCTACTTTTCTGCCCACTGAGAAATTAGAAAATAAATTTTAAAAAGCAAGACACTGTTAAAAAATCCACTGCCTTAAGAACTCTAACGTCTTTGTTAGTATTGGTAACTCTTGCTCGGATTAACTTTTTTTTTTAAAGAGACACACAAAACAATTGCATGATAATTTGCACTCAGAACAAAAAATCAAACAAACCCAACATGGAAATAATTTTAACTCCATAAAAATGGCTTCTGAGCACTTATTTAGGATAAAAAATGCAGTTCGCACAGATTTCAAAGTTCATGAACCTGTATTTTACTGTGAGAGATTAACCTGTTTTATTTGTATTATCAAAGGTCCCACAGAAGTGAATCTAAAATACTTGTGGAACATTAATAATATGAAGTAAGAAAAGAGTTTTAAAATTTAAATATTCTTGCCTATCTTCAGCAAATTGTTCTTCCAGCAGCTCTTCCCGATCAACATTTTCCCATTTTCCCTATTTCTAAAAGGATGGTGGGGGATGCAATGATGCTTATGTAACATTTCAAATTGTTAGCTAATTTCTGCAAAGCATAAAACATGCCTACACACTAAACATGCAACAGCAAAAGTTTTAACAACATCCCTTTGTGATATACACACTGCTGTACTTCTTAAAAATAGCAACCAAGAAGGGAAGTGTCTACACACTTTTACATTTGCCTGAATTCTCCTGCATAAAATATGCAGTCTATTTCAAAGGGCTGAAAATTCCTCTCCATTTTCTTTTGGCTGCTTCATCCCAATATATAACATGCTTTAACAAGGCCTTTCTAGCTAAAGACCTGACATTTTTGCCAGTTTGTTGCTTTAAAAGTACTCCATTCTGAAAACTACAGCTCACTGTGCCACAGCTTTCATAGAAATTTTTAAAGGTAATCAGAAGTCTAACTCCTCACCAAATAAACACTGTTGTATCAAACACTCCTCTCTAAACCTCTCCCACAAAGTGAATGACTTTTACATCAGCCATACATTTCCATAAACTCCTTGCACATACCTTTTCTGTCAGGAAAGACGGGGTGTTTTCCACAGACAGGTAGAAAGACAGAAGCACAAAGGACTCCGTGACACACCCTTATAAATCCTGTCCCCAGGTGGTTTGGGGCTGCAGCACCTGTTGCACCCACTTAGCCTAAGCAGGTTCTGTAGCAGGTGTGGGCTGGATGGGGAAGGGAGAAGTGTTGGGAAAGGGAAATTTGAAGGTTGAAACTTTTGCCTTAGCATTGAGATCATGTGAGGTTGCACCTGGGTTGCTGTAATTTCACCTGAAACCTTCCAGCAGTGCCCTCTGAGCCAGCAGGATTCCATCAGCCAGATTGGCCCTGCAGGTGAAACCCATGTCAGAGCCCCAGAGCTGCTGCAGCCACCCAGCCAAAAAGGGACATGGAGCCACAATACTGCACAATGCTGGGACAACTTCCAAATTACCAATGAATCCTTAATGCTTTCACAATACTGAAGTTGTTCCTACCAATGTATTAGCCATGATGCTTCATGAACAAATATTAAAAGTGCAGGAGAGCACTGTCAAGATGTAATTTCAATTTAATGTAGCTTTTTCCAAAGCAGAAATCTTGATCCTGACAAACTCACCCCTCAACTTAAAACTTTCTAATGAACACCTGTAAACATATCCAAGTGATTGATGTTTTTTAATGTGGTCACCAAAATGCAAAACAAACAAATGTGCCCTCCTGCTACAGATCTATAGCAAAGAAAGTCAAAGCTTCCAAAAAACAACTGCAAGAATATTGAACATTAGCCAATAGCACATTTCCTGCAATCTAGTTCTCAAAAACACTTTAGTTAAAAACTAAAACATGTTTTCTAAAACAGTAATTTCATGAACTTGCAAATTTTAGCCCATAAAAATAGGTGATATTTGACAAATTTTCAAGACACTGAAAACCATTTTTTTTAATTGGAAATGTTGGGCACACTTAAATTAAGGGTGATGTTTATATGTTGCTATAACAATATTTGCATGCCTACAGCACTCAAGTCCATCCTTTTAGAAGAAAACATTGCTCCACAGAGTGCATCACATAGGGCATAAAATTTAAATCAGATTTAAATAGGAATTTTGCCTCAAGATCTACTCCACTCTGGCTTCTGGTAGATGTTTTTTTCTGAATAATATGGTTTTTATTCTGCACAACAATTAATTTGCCTTCCTGTTCCTTCCTGGAAGGAAGAGTTGGTCAATTGTGGTAAGATTTCTGGTGTAGGCAACTTCACATGAAGTTTACCAATTAAAATTGTGGAGCTCTGATTTGGAGAGAGCACTGAATACATAACAGAAATTAATACTGGCACATCTATATACAGCATACCCATGAACACAGGGAAGTAAAAACAGGCAGCAAAACACTCTCCATCCTTTTCAACCATGAAATATCTGCATTAGTTATCTCCTGCTGGATCCCATTAACATGTGCAAAGAGAAGTTATGGCCAGAAGGATAAAAGAACCAAGCCCAGGCATGAGCAGCCTGGTTTCATGGTAAACACAGAACCAACCATGATTAGTCCAAACTTCCAGCCCAACCACCTGAGGAGCTGAATGAAGTCAGACAAAGGGAATTAAGTCACTACAGGGAATTTCCATCAGGTCAGCTGACAGTCAACCAGCTGGAAAGGATAATTATACATTCAGCACGATGCAAAACCACATTCTTGCAACTCTTTTAATGATCCTGTAAAAAGAATGATGAGAGAATGGAGAGAAAAATACAAATTTGCCTTCTTGTTCAAAACACTCACTTTTTTACTCAGTATTCTTTCCCACAGCACATTACTCCAACACTTCAGTTAAGAGAAATTAAATTTCATTCTAAACAAATTGTAAGGAATTCACATCCAGGAAAGGAATCAGTGAATGCCCAAAATATTTAAAGCTTCAAATTTTCATAACATCCCATCTCTTCAGGATTTTACTTTAGTGGAACCTGCAGATGCTCAGAACCTTAAAACAAACAGGCTCTTTTCTCCATGTTATATTAGAATTAGAGTCTGGATTACACAAAGTGCCTGACTTTGCCTCTAAATCAAGAAACCTTAAAAGTAATCACTCACAGTTTTCTAAATTTAGAATAGTCATCATCCCAACTGGCTGAATAAAACAGTTCACAAATGTTACTTCAGCCCACAGATTCTGAAAGATGGCATCTGTTGGTCTTCAGCAGAAAAACATTCTGTCTTTTAACAGGCCAATATATACAGTGCACTAATAACAGTGACAGGAACTAATCTATAACAGCAGGTCTAGCTTTTAAAAGTTCTCATGGAACTAAAAAGATTAGGAATTTTTCTTTAAAATAAAAATTAATTCCTGGGTCGGGGTGGGTGGGGACATATTAGCGTTTATGTAAAATTAGTAGACAAATATTAAAGGTGCTCACTAGCACAACATTTCTGAATTATGTATTTCCAAAGTTCTTCTATGAGCTCGACCTTCCTATTTTCTTCTTTATCCTGACTTGAATAGCAAAGATTTAAAGAAGTGGAGAAAAGTAGATTGAGAAAAAAAAAATACATGCTTGAGTCACAATATTCTTTAACCTTCAATCAGAGACCTTGCAAGAAAACTGGGCATGTGAAGATCAGCATATGAAAGATAGCATCCATTAAGGTTTATGCTGCAATGGCTTTAGGGTTCATGAATAACAAAAAATGAGCTCAGTCAGGAAAAGTGGTTGAATAAAACTGAGAAGAAATACAGTATCCACAAAGGGCCTAAGAAGTCCACCTTCCTATGAACTCAGTTAATGCCGTTTCCCTATTACAAAAGTAAGGAATTACTACTCGTTTAATTTTAAAGCAGATAAGTGAGGAAAATCTACATTTTCCAAATGGTTATAGTCAGGTAACCAGCCTGTCCTTACTGGGAAATGTATTTCAGGCATGGAACAGAGGAAATAGCAATTAAGTAGTACTTCAGTGAATTCTAGCTCAGTAAACACAAAAGTATTTGTAGAGCTAAAACTTTGTATTGCAACAAAGGAATAGGAAGAGAAAAACCTGAAATTTTTTACAGTTTATATAACCAAGTATTTCTTTTACATTCAGTAGATGAACCCCAACATTCAATGAATGTAAAGAGGATAAATGCTCTCCAAAAAGTTGGTAATCCAAAATAGTAGGTAGTAAATGAGTAGTATAACCCCCTCTGCTCAATTGTCAGCTTTAGGAATGCTCTGAGGTCAGAAGTTCTTGCTGAGCACATCTGCATGCCCAGGAAAAGCCTTCAGTGGTCCCAAACATCATCTCATGGCACTTTGTCCATGATTACCTGGTAGATGTAGGTGACTGATTTAAAAACACAGCTCTGAGGAAAGTATCTGAATGAAAAATTACCTTGAATTACATCAGGTAACAGCCAAGACTCTTTGTAAAAGAAAAAGATATGCTTTTCTGATAATGTCAGAATATAATCTCCCTTTTTAAGACTGCAGAAAAGGAATCCTGTTTGCTAAGATGACTAAACAAATCATGAATTATTTTCCAGTGTTTTCATAACTTCTGTTTGAAAATACACATCAGATATTGAACTCCAGCAGTTATAAATATGAATAAAAGGATCTTGCAATAGCATTGTGACTAAAACTCTCCCTGAATGAACAATCTGTATCTTTATGACGCTGACCTAGGAAATCCCAAATACCACACCTGGAATTACAGGAAACCTTTAATAACTATATTATCTCTGTAGGTAAAAGGAACCACTTTATATACCTCATGTGAAAGGGATTGATCCCACTCAATATTTATATGTGAAACAAATAAGTCATAGAGAATGAAGTAAATAAATTTCACTCTGAATCTTTGTGTTTTCTTTTTTAACAACTCGATTTTTTTCAATCTGATTTGATTTTTTTGTGTGTGTGTCAATGTGGAAATGC
This sequence comes from Leptocoma aspasia, assembly GCA_013399835.1. Taxonomy (NCBI): domain Eukaryota; kingdom Metazoa; phylum Chordata; class Aves; order Passeriformes; family Nectariniidae; genus Leptocoma; species Leptocoma aspasia. The sequence continues at coordinate 86,667 of VXAX01001099.1, read as the reverse complement.
AGAGCTGTCACCCAAAAGAACTGTAGAGAAACTGTTTAAAACAAAGACAATTGGCTGAAGCACTGGATCACTGAGACACTGAATCATTTGGATTGTGAATCTTAATTTGGTACTGGTGCCAAATAAACAGTGCCAAATGTGAACAATTCAATACAAGTCACGAATCATTTCTGAAAATTATGAAAATTATGAATTCTGTGAGCATTATTTAAGAAAACATATCCATATTTCATGAGGAATTTTTCTTGATTTATCCCTGAAAAATAAAATCTCTTCTTAAAAAAAATTAACCGAGGCTTTAAGACACTTGTCCTAAACTAAGTTACCTGAAAAGTCAGTGCTACTACACATGAATAAACATTGTTTTAAAAAGCATACAAAATGAGCTGCATTTTGTCTTTATAAGTGTATCTTACTAAGTTCTACCACTGGGACAGGAAAAAATAATAGTGATACATCTCCATCTAATTTTTTATGTCTTTCTCAGTGTCATTATAGGACTAACATATTCTCCCTCTCAACTTTTTTTTTTTTAAATTGTGGTAGCACCACTGGGAGCAGGTGCCTTGAAGTGGGGGCACATACCAAGCCTGACCTCCCTATGAACAGCTCTGAATTCCCTGATCTTGTTATGAATATTTTTTCTTCAAATGCAAAGCTGCAAAATGCATGAAAGCTAAAGTAATTCAATTAAGTATCTATTCTGAGCTGGAAAAGACCATTTTGTTAGAAGCAGTGGAGCACTAGTTTAACCCTGGTGCTCAGAATTCCCAAGCAAGTCAGCACATTAAGCCAGCTCTTCAACTTAAGAACAATTACTGTCATTTATCAGCCTGAATAGCAATAATGCACAAATCGACAGCTTTCAAGAGGCAAAGACCGAGCTAGGTGTAATGATATGCAAAGCCACAGCACTCTACATTTTGAACTGTCTTCAGCCCATCAATACATCTCCAAGTACCTACAATTTATCAATACAAATGTGGTACCCAATGAAGGCAGGACCAAAAAGATAAATATGAACAGGGTGGAATAAAAGGTTCAAGAATGTTTGAATTTTATAATGATGAAGTGCAGATCACATTCTTACAGCGTTTTACATGCAGTGGCCTGATCACATCACATTTCCCTCAGCAAGAGGAAACCAGGATAAGAGATAATCTTTCTTTCAGGTAGTTGTAAGCAGCTGCTTTGCTATTTTACCTTTTTATGTTGGTGGTGGTGGTGGTGTTGATGTCTCCTTTCTTTTCTACTCTTTCTTTTTTACCCCTGCCATTTCTATTTCAAATGTGCATCTATGCAGTAGTTACACAGACATGGTTACTTTTATTGAAATATATAATTAACATATCATTATTTTATCTCAACAAAGCACAGCATATACAGAAAGCATCATTTGTGTCTCATTAGCTTATAAACTGATTTTAGTAGCACTCAAAGGACTAAAGGAATGGTTGAAATTATCTAATAACATATATAGCAAATAGCATTCAGTTCATGAAAGTCTCAAGCCTATAGAACTGATTTTCTCTGTACCTGATCTAATTGTGTGGAGGTTTTGTTGTTGACATTTTTGGCTTCTTTAGCATTACAGCTTCTTTGTGAACTGAACCTTTCAGCAACCAGAGCTATTGCAGTGCTCAGGTATTCCAATTCCCTTTCTCATACAGGCAGGTTTGAGCATTTGGATTAGCAGCTCACATATAAAGGGAATAAAAGAATTTCTATTTTTTACCATGGCAAAAAAAAATCAAGATTGTAATTATTTCACCTGAAAATCTGGCAGTTCTGCCTGAAACACCTTGTTTTATAATATCTTTTCATTTTCTTGTCCTTACTTTCTATCATTATACCATGTAAAATGTTATATGTAGTGCTATCTTAATTCAAGATTTCAAGGTGTTCCCTTGAATTAAACATCTACTTTGAAATGTTTTTTGTACATGAGGTATCACTATGCAGGTTATTTTTTCTACACTATTTTCATCTTCAAAAACTTAGTAATTTTATAGAAAGTACTAACATGTCCAGATGGATAAAGTGAGGGATAAGCAGAACCAAAAAAGGGTTTGCCAAAGAGAAAACAGTCTTGTAGGTGAAGAACAGAGAGCAGGAGCTCTGGAGTTCATTCAGAGCTCTGCTACAAACTTCTCATAGATGCACACATCACTAAAACATGTCCTTCCTCAGTTTCCCCACAGACAGCTCTTTTCTAACCACAGGGTAAAAGCTTCTTCAGGGGACAGGTGGCAGCTACTGATCCATGGAAAACACAACACCCTGACCTATGGATGTCTCTGTGGTATTCCTGAGCAGAGGACTGAACAACATTGTCTTCAGCCTTCATCAGACAGAATTCACTACAGCATATGAGCATATACAGCTCAAAGTTGAGAGGACTTAACAGGAGCCTTCACATTATTTAAAATACAATTTTAAAAATAAATACAATTTCCTCATGGTTTACTGTCTTTGTAGAATTCATTCACCTTCCTCTGACATTTGGGGGAGGGGTTATATTCAAATGCTTTGAGTTCATTTTTCAAAACCTTTTTTTGTTCCTGGGTACTTCTTTCACAAACATTTACCCTCTTACCAAGGGGGCTCATTACATGTCCCTAAGCACATCTGTCTTTCACACAGCAGCTGCTGGAAAGTGTGCAGAGATGCAGAGATCCAACATCTCAAAGTGTGAGATGAACTGAACTTCAGGGATCCTTTCACTGTGACCCTTGTTTTACTGCTGATTACAGCTCTTCACCAGTTTGGTAGTCTTACCAGTTAATTATATGAGTATTCCTTCAGAAGTAATTCACTATCAAGGTTACTGAAGAAATAATATGTAAGACCATCCCATTTCAAGGCAAAGCAAAGGGAAAGCCACCACTGATTAGGACTGCACAGTTTTGAGAACTTAAGAACTGCTGTGTTTGCTCCAGTATTCTGCTTTCAGCTCAGTTAGCAATGCATATGGAAGAATCCACCATAATGGAAACATAATAGCATTATTTTCCAAGAAGGTGAATGGGAAACTAAGCAGAACCCAATGAATGCTTATTTTGATTTATATCTCTCTTACTTGTTACTGCATTGGCAACACTTACGATTTTTCACAAGTCTCCCGTTACTTGGTATTTCTTCTCATCTAACCACTCCTGCAGCTGTATTATTACATTTAAAAAATCTCATTTTCTCTTTTTAAATTATGTTTCTAACATTCAGTAATTATAAGAACACACTGCAAGTGCAAAGCCCAAAGTTTCAGAATATTAAGGGAAACAAAAAGAACAAAAAATGCCCTTTTTTTAAAAAAATTGCTTTAAAAAAATATCCTTTTTTTAAATTAGAAATGCAGTGGTCATTGTTCTGGAATACTCCTGTAAGTAATGGCTCTAAAGCTACAGTCCCAATAGAACCTTCATCCCTTCTCTTTCTAACATGTGTGTATCCAACCTCTCTACTGTTCTCAAGCTCTATTTCTCCTGTCTAATATGCAGCATCAGAAATGTAAATTTACTGTAAAAATCCAAGGCATAAAACATTATATTGATAAAAAAATAAATTATTCAGAAGAAGAGAATAATCTCAAATAAAAGGGTAACCCGAACAACCTAAATGGCATGTTATTGTGTCAAGTCCTTTTGTTCATTTCTTATGTCTAAACTGACTGAGATTTCGACCTCTCTTCCTCTGAATTCAAAATAAAACTTCCATTTTTTCTTTGAAAAAACACAGAAAGATCTTCTGGAGCGAAATGATATCTTCTGCTGAAAAAACTTCAGATTTATCTCTTCCTTGGCTGATGTAATAAGCAGAAACAAAATGGTAAGAAAAAGAAAATAGTTCTAGTTTCAACAACCAATTAACTTATAAACTGTGGTGTACAAACAATAAAATGGGACTCAAACCTTCTCAAACTGAAGAAAAAACTTCTTGACTCTTGTTACTCTTTGAAATATCCATGCAGTAATTTAGAAGACACTGCAAACTCACAGACTGAAAAGAATAGAGGGCAAATCAGGGCTAATTCAGGGATTCAGATCCAATGTTGATATATTTGCACACGCTACAACCCAAATAGGAGGGTTTTCTTCAATGTCATCTTATTACTTTGCAAGGGAGGAAAACAGACAGTTCAATCACAAAATCATAATGCTTAAGCAGCATGAAATCATAAAGCTAGCAACAAAACAGGTGAAGCATGCTACATTTATGATTCATATGCTTCCTTTCACCCTAGCACAGCATTGGTTTACTCACAGCCCTAAATGGCCAGTCCCTGCTGCTCTCCCCAGCACAAGAGGAGTGAGCAGTATTGTCCTTTTGGGGGTACTTACTGCACTCCATCAGACAAAAATAATGCACATGAATACTTTAACTGTTTAGCCAACTGTACACATAGGTTACAAGACACTCGAAATAGGATTGTTGTTTAGACATGTACATAAAGCTGAATGCATACAAATAATCTTTACTGTCACATTTTAGATCCATTGAAATTGGTATACAGCTATTTTGGTGGGCTTACTTTGCTGCAGACATCCAAATTCCCTTAAAAATTGATGTGGACCAATATAAAAAATTATTTGCAAAATCATATCTATAAAAGAAAGTCTAAAAGAAAGTCTAAAGAAAGCCTTTCTTTGCTCATTTAGTTTTCTCATAGTTTCTTCAAATATTTTGTGATTTTGAGATCATCAGTGTTGATATTCTCAAGCACTTGAAGGGCAAGTACAGCTTAAGAGGTGTCTCCTTAAGATGTGTAAAAACCCAGGTTATAAACAATTTAGGGAAAACTCTCAACTCTATCTCATGTCTCCAGATGGTGAAATAGGCATTTCCAACTAAGATATTAAAATTAGAACATCACAAAATAAACTGGCACACTTCCTCTCTGTGACAAGGCTGGACTGAACACAGAGATGAGGAGGAAATGGAAAGGACAGCTCAGGTCACCTCAGGGGGGCTGGACACTTCTTCAGTCTCTGCAGCAGCTCACCTGGGTAAGGAATTGACCTGCAGAGTTCAACCCACCTTTTATTACCCCACATCTTCCTGATACAAGTCAATTCCTAACAAAGGGATAGTCTTTTCTGGAGTGACTAAACAATCTAAAAGAAGTGAACTAGGCTCCCAACTGCCTTTTTATAAATTTCAGCCATGTCTCATATACTGGCATTTGTTCATTACAAGGTAAATACACCTGCTATACTGCCATCTGTTGTCAATCAATAATCCACAGCATCAACAAAATTTCTACATTGTTTTCAAGATAACATCATTGCTCTCAAAAATTATTTGAACCAGCTTGTTGTATATAACGCGAATGCAATAAAGATGTCTTTTTCAAGATGTACTTACAATATTCTTTAGCATATGAATCTTGTTACAGTCAAAAAGAAAAGTTAATGACACAGGAACTAATGGAGTAATTATTTGCTACTGGCATCTGTATAACATTTTCTGAATGCTAATTCCGAGACACCTTTTAGTATTTTCTACCTCAATCAAAAATTTTTCCATTTCTCATTTCAGCCAGAAGACAGAGTCACTGTTTCTTATGAAGATCCTCCCCTCACACACTGTCCTGCCTAGTTCCTAGAGCAATGGTAGCTTCCAACTAGCCAAATGTTAATAACCACAACAGAAAGTACAAATTATTCAGAATTTTGAGGCCCCAGTTCCGCACAGGACCTTACCATTGCGTTAAGTGAAACTCCACTTGAGCAGCTTATGATAAATCTTTCTAGAACATATCAGGGGTGGGGTGTTTATTAATATGACTTCTGTCATCTTAGTTAGTATCTTTCCAGTCACACTCTTCACCTCTGAAATTTCCACAGAAAGAGAGGCAGTTCTTCACAAACATAGTTTTCTGATCACTCTTCCTGAGAGGCGATTTCCCCGCCGTTCATCAGGGAACTGGCAACTCTGGGATAAGAGCTTGGTTACTAATGTTAGATCTATTGCAAATTAATATCCAAGAGTACAGCACACAAGAAGCTGTGTTAAGAAAAGCAGATAACTCATGGTCACATGTTCTTCACACACAGGTGTCCCAAGGAAATGAACAGGTTCTGTCACACAGCTGGAAAACACGACTCAAGATCAACATGAGAGCCAACAGCTATAATTAACTCATCAATTAACAACATACCACTGTACTTACTGAAATGGCTGCACAGGAGTAAAATCCTGGCTCACAAACTACAGATATCACAAAAAGACAAGCAGAAGGCAAATGCAATACAGATCACAAGTAGCTGACACTCCTGGAGCTCTGTGCGTACTCACCACAGTGACCAAAACCTCCTGGTTTAAAAGCCTTAACATGAAAAGTAATTTATCAACCATCCCACTAAATCTGACACCCACAACACCCGCAGCTACCATAAGGAGATTAAAGGTGTTCTAAAATTAATTTTAGTTACATATTTAACTTGCAATCACAGGCAAGTGTTTCAGCAGTCGTGCATTACGTGACTATACCTGTAGCTGACATAACAGTATTCCCTGTCCGGCATTGACAAAATAGAGAAAAATAAAAAAAATCAGGGTTATACTTAACTTCTGGATTAGCTGCAAAGGTGTAATCTAGGGGGTTTTTCTTTAAAGCACAGAAAGCAAACCGCCACCCAGAATTCAAAGAAATGTGTCAATGAGCACTCAGGAATTCCTCAACACAGATACCCAGGTTGCCTGTAAGAGGAAAACATTTTGCAGGCACTCTGTGAATTAATCTGGTAAATTCCAAAAGGTAAATGCAAGGGGAAAATTACTATATTTCGTTTCCACAAGATTTTAATTTAGACATGTTTGGCAGAGCATTTTTGCATAATAAGACACAAATACCTATAACTGAATATATTCTGCTCTTTCCATTTTTTCTTAAAAATACAATACGATCTTATGTAAACAACAAAATGTATTTTCTCAATGATCAGACATTTGTTTATGAAGTTTTCACTGCCACCTAACAGATACAAGTTTCATGCACAAAACATCAATAATTTAGCTTCTGAAACTTTGTGCTACTTCCCATGAAAGACATCCACCCACATTTAGAGTTCAAAAGGTTTAAAATGTTTCTGCAGCATTACCAAGGGTCATGATGGTAACAGCAGACAAGGTAGGGAGACTGCACTGCTATTAATTATTACTTACAGTACATAGTATTAAATTAATTGAGCAATAAAAGGTATTGCTATGATTTATCAGAGTATTAAAAACTCATTCACTGGATTTTTTTTCCTACTGAACTAGTGAATTCAGGATTATAAAGCAAGGATTTTACCTTTTCAGTTTAATTAGGTGATTCAGTTTTGGAGCAAGTTAAATGGAATTCTTCTGAATATTAGTAAGAAGAAAATAGAAGTTGTGTTATCATTAGAAGAACAAAAATCTAGGGTAGATATTTTTAAAACATATCCTTCATCTTAAATTTATGCAACTGCAGAAGTGCACAAAAAAAAGAAAAAAAGATTGCTTAGGAAGTCCAGCATTTGGGAAATTCAAAAAACTCCAGGACAAATGACAAAAAAAAATGAAGTCCAACTATAACAAAAGGAAAACAACTGGTAACCAGATAGGGTTTTATCATCGTTATTTTTTATAGTTTATGAAGAATATTAACTGGCAATGATATCGCATTTCAATGTCAAAAACCAAGCTTATTTCTGCTTCATCACCACTCTTTTAGAGATTTTTTTCAGAAATAAGCCATCTCTATTAAAAAGGGAAAATGTAACTAATATCTGGCAAACTTTTAGATAGCAATATTCTCAATATTTTTCTACAAAAAAATTCCTGAACTATTTTCAATTGTTATCATTAATACTGGTTTTGGGACTACTACTTTTGTGCTAAAACTGCAGAAGCAGCCAGTATGGTACCAAGATGTAAAGACCTGAATTACTGAGCTCAGCACTTTTGCCTGCATGTATAATGCTCACAAATGCATTATGTGTAAGAAAAACAATGTATTATTGCATAACATTCTTAATTGCATCTCTCCCTGCAGGACTCCATCCAAACACGGCGTGCTGTGTCTCTATAAAAAATATTTTGTAGAAGGACTTTGGAAAAGCAGAGAGCTAGTAAACAGATAACCATTGCACATACAGTTACAATGCATTATGTATTTAATAACCTAAATTTTTCAGTTGACAGTGCAGATTTTTAGTGAACCTGAATGGACAGTAACTCCAAATGCTTATATGTAGTACTATCTTTACCTGCTCTTGTAAAGAAGATGAGCTATTAGCCCAAATGGCAGATACTGTTTCCATGCTCACAAATACTGCCTAAGTATTTCTTCACTTAAAGACATATTTAGAATTCATTGCTTTCCAGATTTGAATTTATATAAATGTTGGAGAAGAGGGAATTTCCAGGGGAAGTGCGTGAGTTTGTTCTCCAAAAGCACATTATCAGCCTGGAGGAGAAAAACAAAGGAACATGGTATGTGGTTCCCAAGACTGCTGTGGGACACCATCTCTCATTCTGATAATTTGCTGACAGTCTTTGCTATTTAGGTCTATGCTATTTAGAACATTTATGCATGTGAAGAAAGAGAAAAAACCCCATGAATTTTACAGATAAAGTAGATTCTTGGGACTCGTGTGCAAAATCAGAGAGACAAATTTTTCTATCCCCTAATATCTACCAGAAAAACTATGAAGCTTTCCTTTAATTTCCATGACAGCAATTTGGAAATAGCCCTTGTTCAATACTACAGGGGGATCACCTCTTTTTTCCTGTCATTGCTTTCTTCATTAGTAGAACCTGACAAGGATAATCCCAACAGCACATCTGCTGTGAATCTCTGACTGTTGTGAACTGTTCCTTCAAATGCCACATTATGAAATCCTGTGTAAGCTGGTTTCCCTTTGAAAACTTCAGCTCGGGCAGAAGGGAAAGCAAAAGAGGTGGTGGAGACCAGAGAGAAGATGCTGATGGTTGGACTTGTATTGGTCCTCCCAAGGTTCCTACTCAGTGGAAGCCTTTCAAAGGTACTGTCTAATTATTCATCTGCTGTCTTTAATACAAGATATTATTGCAGCATTTCAGATGGAAAGACAGCTTGGGAAAGCATCTGATGTTATCTCAGTCACTGCAGGAAAAGTCCTCTCTCTCACAGTGCTGATCTAGAACAAGGAATGTCAGTCTTGTTAAGAACCTTACAGAATCTTTAAAAAAAGTCACTGCATCCTTCTAGACAAGGCCCAAGCTCAGTCATCTCAGCAGCAGTCCTACAGGAATACAGAAATTAAGAGCTGATTAGTATAAAGCTGATCAGTCCACCGTGCCCAGGGGCCAGCACTGGGCTGGTTCTGGCCACCTCTGCAGCTGCCCCAGCACAGGGCACAGCTGAGCCCTCAGCACCCCTGTGGGAACATATTTGGGAAAGGACAAAACTGCCTGGCAGTGAGGGGAAGGGCTGAGGAGAAGATGGAAAGCAGGAGTGAAAACAGAAGAACAACCCTGAGAGCATTGAGCCTGGAAGAGTCCCTGGCTGGGTCTGGGGTGGGCAGAGGAGTTTGGAAGGAAGCAGTGAAATTGAGCCTAGGAAGGAGAGGAGGGAAGCAGAGCCAGGTGTTGTTTTTATTTTGTCTCTGTTTCTCACCATTCAAATCTGTTTAATTTGGCAACAAATTAAATTTATTTTCCCCAAGTCAGGCCTGATCTGCCCATGATAGTTACTGGTAAGAGATCTCCCAGTCCTTGCCCTGACCCCCAAGGCTGGCTGCAGGACAAGGTCAACCCTGCACATCCCCAGGCTGATGAACAACACCCCTGACTGCCAGCTGAAGAGGGAACAGAACAAAAAGGGGGGAAAGGTAAAGGTGGCAAACAAAAAGAAGAGGGATTACTAGATTTATTTGAAATCTTATCCCTACATGGGCTATTCTTGACTCTAAGTTGTGCAGTCAGTCTCTGATACATTTGGATATTTTGATCACACATCCATACTGCCAATATTTATTTCAGTGACAGATTTGGGCCTCTGTACTCATTTAGTTCTATTCTCAGCACACAACTATAACCCTAAATATAGTCCCAGTCTGTCTGTGGGTATCACGCTGTGCAGCTAAAACAAGCATGCTTTACTGCAGTAACCCTTCCTTCTACCCTTGAATTGAGTAAGCACTTGGAAGGATCTGTATCTAAAAATGTTCCATTTCTTTTATTGTGTTAAATCCTGTATGTGTCTATTTGTAGGAAAAGATGTGAAACTGTATGGGTATACATAAAGAAACATGCTTTCTAATAAACATTGTATCAATCAGACAGGTTTTATATTAAAAAAAAAAAACAATAAAATACTTCATATTTTCAGGAGATATTTGCTGAATAACCTTATGACACCTCCTGTCTGCTACAAAGTTAGCCTCCATTTCCACTAATTTTTCTCCAGAATCACATAGGTAATTTCTGGTTACAAATTCTATAAATGCTACCTTAAAGCCAGGCCCACCATCCTGCCCAACATATGGAAAAATGATGGGGTTTTTTCTAGTTCCCCCCCTTCCCCACTGAGTTCACACTTTCATGTCTCCATTCCTTAAGTAACCATAAAATTCTACCAAGAATGTTCAGTTAGATTTTTGTCCATTAGTATGACACTCCTGGCTACTGAGGAGCACCAGTCTCATCCTTACACCCTCAATTTGTGTAGCAGTTGTGATATTGATCTAACAGTCCACAAAAACACGGCTCTCAATGGTTACCATAATTGAGCAAAACACGTCCATTCTCAAATTATTAATACTATCACAGGGAGATTAATTTCCTTTTGATGTTCTTCTATCAGGAACTCTACTTTGATTCATTGATGTCACAGAACAAATTAGTGCAGTACATAGCCAACAGTATGATATTAAAATCGGACATTATTCCGCTGCTGATACCAAACAATAAAGTAGCAGACGGCTTTTTTTTTCAGAAATGGCTTTCATGTCAGAGTAAAGGGCTGCACAAACCAAAATTATTTCTTTTTCTGGAAGTTGTTCTTGTTGGTTGCAATCTTCAATGTTTGAAAGGACTACATTATATGATAAAAGGTCAAACATTCAATGGTATAGAGAAGACAAGAGGTTTCATACGCTTCTATGTTTTTGCTCTTTAGCTTCAAAGTGGCAACAAAACATAACACCTGGTGAAAAGACAAACACTGACCAAACTGTGTTTACTTTTGGACAAAATATTTGCCAAGCATTTGATTTTAATACCATGTCTTTTTATACACAAGATTTACTTATGACACATGCTACGCTTGCCTGAAAGAAATTATTCCTTCCTAACTAGTTGAAAGCAAAGATATTTACTCTGGCATCAAAACTGGATTTGTAAGTGGAAGCACAACTATTCCAATGTTCTTCTTTCTACACTCAAGCTGAACTCGCTTCTCCAGTGGATTGAAGACAAATGTTGGGATTTGTCATTTGTTTCAAAGGTGGGAAATGTGATTCAGGGTCTTTCTTCAAGCACATCTCCCCACGATACTCCCAGTGTTGTAAGGACATCTGCATCTCTTTATTCAGCACAGCTGCCCTTCAGAACTGCAGTATTTGAACACCCAGGCTTGGGGACAATCCCTGTGCTGAGGAGCAGCCCAGCTGTGGCTGACACAGTTCCTCCTGCTGGCTGCCAGAATGCACAGGCACTGCAGGAAGGAGTCGCTGTCTGTGAGCACCTTTAGATGAGTGAATGAAACGAAACACAAAGCACAAAAGTTTGTTTCACGTTGTGTTCAACCCTGAAAATGACAGGTAAATAAATGCAGGGTTTGTACAGCTGTTCCTGCTCACCAGCAGAAGGACAGAACATCAGATACAGCAGAATCCTGGAATTTCAACTGCACAGACAGGGTCAGAATATGTACCACATTTACTGTATGTCAGTGGTTACTTCAATAGCTCTGTACAGTACAGCTTCCAGGAGCTTAGGAGAATGAACAAAACAGAGCCACTTACTTAGACCTCAGCCCATGGGTCTGGCAAAGAAAGAGCAGGGAAACATACTTATATATTTAGTAAAAACAGAAGAATCAAAATATAGACTAAATAAATCTCTAAAGTCTCTAAAATAGGAATAACACTTTAAAACTTTCATTTAAAAAAACCTCAACAGAGGAACATGTGTGCTGCTAAGTGGATTAGCAGCAATACAAGTCCTGTGGAACAAAACAAGCCTTCTAACAACTTGCAATTTGCATTTCCCCATGGAAGACCAGTGATTAGTTTTACATTAATTGCAGCATCCTCTTAATACTATCCCAGCCAGGCTTCACTGGCAACAAGAATCACTTTTTTCATTACAATTCGTATCTATTACATGTATCTAATGCTAACATGTGAGTTCAGTTAAGTTTTTCCATTATTCTCATTAATATGGGATCTTTTGAAAGCTTGGACTACTTATGAAAGAGATTGGGGGTGGGGGCTGGAGGGGATTAGCCATAGTTTATATTACCTGTTGTAGAGAAAGTATCTGAACTTGGATTTTAAAGTCATGTAAACTCTGGGCCATGATGTCAGCATCTAATACTCTCACTTGTTAAAAGGTAGACACTTAAATTCATTTAGAAGAGCAAATACATTACAAGTAAGTTAATAACACTAACCCAGGTATTTTTAGAAAGTTCTGTACAGCCAAGGATTTTCTTTCCTAAGCAAAATGTTTAACAAGTTCATAGCATTTCTCATATATCCATCTCCAATTTTAACAAAACCCTTTGAAAAAATAAGTATCCAGACATGCACAGACACAGAATAAGTTTTCAACTTATTTTTTCTGAGTTATTGTGCCTCTTTCTCTTCCACACCACAAAATACCTCAAAAGCTGTAATCATCATAATTCTTAACATAAATGTTTAGAACATATCATGTTCTAAATGTTTAATACAGTGAAAGCTTCTAATAAAGGTAAATTAAGAAAATCTCCGGTTTTCAGGCTTATCAAATTAAATCAAGGACCAGTAAGATGGTGGGCAGTGGAAATGTATTTTGTACTCACTGTAACAAACACCTGGCTTTGCCAGCAGCAGACCAAGTGCTGTGTTTTATGCAGAACACAATGTGGTTTGCTTAGCTTGGAAAAGGTGAAAAAGAGCAGAGGCTTTCAAAACATAGAGAAGTAGAACTTAGTGCTCTTTCCCCATAAAGCTGCAGAATGCATGTCCCTCTCAGCTGTTAAGATTGAAGAATGACTTGGAGTAGAACAATAATGTCAGAAGAACAGTGAAGTGCACACTAGACAGCCATAAGAACTTCATTTGACTTGTATTGGCAATTGATTTAAATGGAATTGCAACCACCCATCAAGGTCAAGAGTGCTTTCTTGACATTAGGGACCTCTGTGTCAACTGTAAATGTACAGTGGTCATCTATTTTTTACAAACATGTTCAAATCATTATAAATCATGTTTTAGAATGATTGTTTTAATGTTCTAGGTAATGGGATTTTGCTGAATGGTAGTATTGCTTGCTGAACAGTTTGCAATTTATTCTTTGCTATACAAATTACTCCACAAAATAATAAAATACCCTTTATCAGATACTACACAGCTTAACCAAAGAGATGGATCACACCAGGTACCTTCCATTTTAGTTTAACAGTGGTACCATTAAGAGAACAATGTTGTGATTTTAGGACAACAAGGACTTGCTTAAGATTAGTGCAGAGCATTATGCAAATGTTACATTAAGACTTGAATAAAACCTAAAATATTGTTTCCATATCAAAATCTCTAGAATATCCTGCCACATCTATAGTAGATTGTTCTCCCACTGAAGCTGAGGGCAACCTGTTTATTTGGACTTTGCATACTTACAAAGAGCCCCCACTGTGACAAGTATTTTTTATATTTCTCCAACAAAATGTGTTTATGTTGCTCTAAAGACAAATAAAAAGCACATCTCCCTTTTGTGATACTAATAATCAAGGTCCCTGACCAACAGAGATAAGGGGTACCCTCTAAACATCCTTTCTATATGGTTCTAAGAAATTAGTCATTTCGTTTCCAGGTTAACTATGTTCAGCTCATATATATTTACTGCCTTACTTTAATTTCTGAGGTAAATATATTTTGATGATAAAGATCCTTAAGGTTAAAATCAGAAAGAAAGAAAGAAGAAATAGGCTCACTGTGAATTACATTCCTCACAGAGGTACTGCTGTTATTTCAGTTTTTCTGCTTTTTTGGTCACTCACTGCATTCACATCTTTGGAAATAGCTTAAAGCTCATCCAGTGCCACCCCTGCCATGGCAGGGACACCTCCCACTGTCCCAGGCTGCTCCAAGCCCCAATGTCCAGCCTGGCCTTGGGCACTGCCAGGGATCCAGGGGCAGCCACAGCTGCTCTGGGCACCCTGTGCCAGGGCCTGCCCACCCTCCCAGGGAACAATTCCTAATTCCCAATATCCCATCCAGCCCTGCCCTCTGGCAGTTTAAAACCATTCCCCCTTGTCCTATCACTGCATGCCCTTGTAAAACGTTTCTCTCCATCTTTTTCAGGCACTGGACTCACAGAAGTTAGTCCAAGAAACAGCGAAGTGTGACAAAGAGAAAATGACAGTACAGACCAGAGGTAGAAGACCAGATCTGTGGCTTAGAGAAGGAACAGTATTTGTATTGGCTCCAGCAACCCCTGGCACAGCCCAAACAGCATTTGTGTGTTGTAATCTCTGTTGGCTTGTGGTTTCTGATCCTCTATTTTTTAAACTTAATAACATCTTCTTGTGGAACTATAATTCAACTTACATTTTTGTTTACATACTTGTATACTTTTTTATATTTAATACTTCTATTTCCTTAGCTGAACTTGTCAACAAACAAAACAAGCGGAAAAAAGTAAATATAAGGCTAAAGAGGTCTAAATGTCGTATCTTAAAATTAAAGAATGAATAAATTCAAAACTTAAATGAACAAGTTAATCTTATTTTTCATTTAATTACACTGAATTATTTTATCTATTCCATAAGCTATCTTTAAGAGATTGTTGGGACTACTTTAGCATCTGTTACATAAAGGGATTCCTTCACACCAGTTTTTAACTGATGTGAACACACCACTATCGTTATTTTTCTGCATTTGTTAGGGAAGAGACTTTTGAGTGTTGCTGCCTCTCCATCCTTACCCTGGAAAACAGAAATCTAATTTGGATTCTAGGCCAGAGCAGCAGCTCCTGAGCAGCAATGCTCCCACCCAGCCAGAGCACCAGAGCATCCCAACAGCCCAGCTGCCTTCCCAGCCCAAAGCTGCCTTACAAATTTGTCAATTCCTTCTCTTCCAGTGCCTCCTATTTGACTAATTACCTAATCATAATTTGGTAACCTAACAGTAATTGACAGCACAGAAATGCAAAATAACCGTGGCCTGAAAGCTGACATGAGCAGAGTTATATCACCCAGCATCCTGGCTTTCACACAACTATTTCATTACCTGTAAGCTTCTCAGTAATGAATATGCTATTAAAAGGGTTTTTTAATTTTCATGTTTCTCATGTTGTAATTCTCCAATAAATTTCCCTGACTTCCAACATAAATAAGTTTCATTATTCCTCATTATTAAAAGAAACAAACACATTCTCCTTCACTGAAAGGGTGTCATATAATTAGATGACCTTCCTACATAAAATCATGAATGAAAAAAGACCTGACAAGTTACATAAAAATATTTAATCAGACATTAGGACATTAAATATAGTTAGTCAAAACACAAGACATTATTGTACTAACAAATGCTTTCAGAAACAGTCTTTTACAATACAAGAGATCAAAACAGACTTTAGTTTTACTACATCATTAGACAAGTCCCAGATTTTCAACAATTTATCACCAATTTCTTCATTTGGTTGCTTTAAACATGCTTTTAAAACATACTTGATAACTAGTAAAAATTGTATACAATGCAAATGACATTTCAGATAAGTTTGATTGACTTAATGCTCTGGTAATAAAATTATAACAATCAGTATTATTTTGATTTATTGCAAATTTTACTTTCACCTTTAATGGACTTGGTGCATGGCAGAATTGAATGTAATGCTGCTGCCACCTCAAGGTCAGTACAGAAAACTGTGATGGTTCATTTTGGTCTCCTCACATCTAATAAACAGTAGAAAGATTGAATAAGTAAGAATGAACAGGCTCCTTTGTTTTCATAAAGCTGTTTGATGCTCACTATGCAGATTCCATGTGCATATTTGCAATGAAAAACTGATTTTCTGCCTCTGTGTACGTTGAAGTACAGACACAGAGAGACAGACAGACACACACAGGACCTGCAGGCCTGCAGGCAAGCACGGTGCTGAGGGTTAGAGGAAAAAACAAACTTTGGATGCCAAGGAATGTTCATAAAGTGAGCCAAACCATGCAGTCCTAATTTTACACCTGAATGAGAATTTGAACTTAATAAAATTGCAAAGGAAATTTCAGTCCATTACCTTTCCAGGGTTTATGTTTGTTTGTTTGTTGCTTTTTTAAGCTTTCAGATAAAAATCACAATAGTATTAACAACTCCAGTTTGTCACATTTATGTTAATATCTTGATAAAGATTTTGAGGGGACAAGTGCATAGTAAGTTCTGTAGCCCAAATAGGAAACTTGTGCAAATTTTCTTATTTAAGATTCTTTAGAGCAAATGAATATTTCAATGAAGAACCATGTCTTTACTACAAAATATCTGCAGTGCTCTGTGTTTCTATGGATGCTCAGAAATAAGTTTGTACTCCTAAAAGTTTGTTATGCTCTACAGGAGCATAGCAAAAGCCTCACACCATCCTCATGAGAAATATGTGGTCAGTTATATAAATTTTGTAAAATTTATCATGGTTAGGTTAATGTGACTGCTACACTGAAGTTATCCAAAAAATGTCACACTCAAAAATTACAATCTACTGCTTAAAACCCACCTCAAGCAGCTCTGTTCTTGATTTAAAAAACTCTATCTAATCCCATTTGGCAAAAAACAGATTGCAATTCAAGTTAAAAAGTCTGCAGGAGATCAACCTATGGAATTTAAGGAAAGTTGCCAGGACCACTCACTGAAGGGCAAAGGGCTGGTCCATGCTTTCCTTGAATGATATGAGAAGTACCCAAAGGCACTTCTTATTTCTGGATTTAAGCTATCCAGTTTCCAGACTGAGCAAGAAGTTTTAATACTTTTATTCTGACCAACATTGGTAATTAATACTGAAATTAAGTCATGGATATACCAGAGTTTCATACCTTACTGGATTTCCAAATTGTTGGTGCTATTTTATCTTTTGGGAGCTAGCATGTAGTACATACTCTAGAGGTTCTTGCTTGCACCAGAAATTAGGGTATTTCAGTCCACACTGAGTGATTTAACGAGGAGGGAAAAATAATGCCTTTTAACTACAAGTGTAAAAAAATATCACCAATTGAATCAATTATAGGACTATTAGCTACATTAGAACTCCAGGGAGTCCAATTCTTTTTAGGGGATCTCCTTTTACAGGTGAAATATTAATTTATGTAATGCATTACCTGATTCCAGGTTTACTGCAGCTTATCATTCACAAATGAATTCTCCTGGATGTGTAAATACACACCGAGGACAGTCACTGGGGCATTTCTGAATGGCAAATGTAACAACTGGGATCAGTATGTACCTGCCCTAATGCAACACTTCACACACAGATAATTTCTCTCAAGAATGCAAAAGGCACTTCTGTATTTTCACTGACTATAACAAGACAAAAAGAGTGGTACTTTGCTGTCATTGTTGTTGGAGTCTTTGTGCATATGACTCCCCCTGCTACAGCTGACAGTAATAAATCAATTTCTGCACTCCCTGAGTTGGATTACAGACCTAAAGCACTGTTTGGAGTAAGAGCTGGCAAAAATATCAGTATCTATGCAAAATGATAAAAAGGGAAAAAAATAATGGACATTACAATATAGTACATCATGTGGCAAGGCTCTGTGGACTGCCTTGATATTTTCTCTATATATAAATAACTTTTGTCCCTATTCTAAGTTTCCCCATGGCCAATTCAGCAGTAAAATCCCACCCAAAATCTATGATTTCACTAATTTAAAAGAGATCTGTCCTCAGTACACGTACACAGACCACACTTTGTATTAACCCAGGTGTGAGGAACTGCCTGTTCTGAGGGCTGTGAGAAGCCCTGAGATGTGAAGACAGTGGCAAAACACCCCGTAAGAATCTGCAAGTTTATCATTTCCCCCTCCAAAAAAAAAGGAAAATATGGCAGTAAAGTCCTTCCTCCCTCACACTCAGCTACAGCCCAGGTTTATCCTGCTTTCCACTCACAGACCTTCCAACAAGAGATACATGTGCCACGGTGGTACTTTGACCAAGTCCATAGAAATCGTCTCCCAACACACTAATAGCAGTTAGGGGTGTGGTTTTGGGTGACAGTTTTATGTAAAATTTAATATAGAATGCATTTCTAATTATGTTTTGCCAATATCACTGGCAGAAATAAGCTTTCACTTCCTTCATGGAAGAAACCAACAGATACAGCAATTGTGAAAAGCACAGCTGTGCCAGTGTAACTTCTATAGAAATTATCAGTTATATAAGTTGCTGTTGGTATAGCTGTACCAAAAAAAAAAACCTTATTTACTGCAGAGAACATTTTAGCACCTTGCCTTGCGCCAATATGAAGCTTTCCACGATGTCTCACTCTTTCCAACTCACCTGGTTATTTCTTCTCTCAAGACCAAAGAGAAGTGAGTATGTTGAAGATAACAACAATATTCCACAGAACAGCGTGAGAAGAATTTGGGGAAAAAATTATATTCTTTTATTCCTGGGAAAAAGTTGTAAATATAGGTGAAGAAGCAGATGAGAAAGAAACATAGAATTTTTTTCTGTAAAAAGCAATTCCAAATAAGTGACTTATGGTCAAATAACTAAGATTCAAGGGAATGAGAGTAAGTTTGCAAATAATAGGACAGATGATGTTAAATCATCTCTAAATTGCAATTACGTATTTTACATATACACTTACTTGCACACATAAAATTAGATTTACGTAGAGCTTAGAGGTGGCCCTGAATCACAGGGTTTAAGTCTGGAGTCAAGCCTATGTCTACACTCCCATAAAGCTGCGAGAAGCAGGAGATGGAACACAGGGATTTTTAGTCTCATTTCCTGTACAAAATCAAGCAGATGTGATTCTAGGAGACAGAATCAGTCATGTAGGAAAGCAGAGGCAAAGTGTTTTCCCTTTAATTCACAGAAAAGTATACCTAAAGTACAGAATGAAAAAAATCTCATCATTTGATAATGTGTCATGGAAAAATACAAGGTCTAAAGTAATGAGAGATTCACTGATTTGCAGTGGTAGCAGTACTAAAATAATTAAAAGACAGATCAAGGGGAAACAAAAGACAAAAAGATAAGAAGTTGAAAATGTCATGGTTATTCCCTGAATATATGACATATGTCAGATTCACAGCTTTTTAGCAAATACTAATAATTCAGATTTGGTAAACATATTAGTAACCATCTTCTCAAGAACAGGAGATACGTATCTAAATTAAATTAATATAAATCAGCCCCTAGATGTCATTGTTGCAGCTGAAATATCACTTAATACAGAACTTTCCTAATTCTCTAGCAGAAAAGGCTCTGTAAAGCAAAATAAACCATCTAAGTAATATAAATTCTGCTCAGCTTTAATGCCTTGCTGCCAAAGCACAAAGAGCTCTGAGGCTGTAACAAAAAGATAACAAGTCTGACTACACAAAAGGGTTGTGTGTGAGGTTTGGGTTCTGGCAGCAGAGAAGCACAACCACCCCAAAGGAAATTGCACTCTAAACCTTATGGCATAAAACATCACACACCTGTCCCAAGGGAAGATTCTTCCTAAATCCCATCAATGCTGGCCTCACTACTAAATATGTTATTTCATATAACAATCTAAACATATCTACTACTATTGAAATGTTATTTGAATATTTACATCTCTGATTCTCTCTGGAACAGTTGTACATGTTCTGTCATTATATACAAAGCTTGGGTTTAAAATACTCATTTTAATTCTTGCAAAGTTTTGTTTTCTACCATCTATTGTAGCAATGAGTTCCAGAGGTTGATTACACTAACAGAAGAAAAAAAGAGAAATCTAAAACTTCCTGTACCTGTTTTGAAAGTGCAACCATTATTCAACTCCACTGAGTAACTAATTAATCTAATGGTTGGAGAAGCATATTTAAAGTGCAATTTATTTCCTTTATACTATTTATTATCCATATATGTCTATCAAGTTCTATTGTATTGTCTAAATGCAGAGACACAGTGCTCATTCTTCCCTGCATAATTTCTCAGTACTCCTAACAATTCTCAATCCACCTGCAGTATTTCTCTCAGAATACAACGTAGTCCTATTTCATAAACAAATAACACAATATCATTTTTTCTAATCCATGTTCTTACCGTGCTTCTCTCACTCTCTGCATTTTACTAGATTATGCATCACATTTGCAAATTTCTGTGTTTAGAGGGTCAAAATGTCCCCTAAGGCTCTATTTCACAAAAGGGTTCCCACTATGCCAGGCTGATAAGTCAAAGTACTTGTACAATACTTGTACACCTATGTGAAAATGTCCAAATTCTTCCACCATGTTCTGAGGAACCAAATATTTCATTTTTCATGTGACAGTGAACTGTGTTTTATGCACTCTAAACTTTTTTTACCCAGAAAACAAAACAGCTATGAGCAGATACAGACAATATGAAACACATTCTGTCAGCCAAAAAGAATGAAAAAACTAAATTCAGGCTTCTGTGTCGTAGTTAGTCTATAAAGATAGCAAAAAAATGTCACTCTCACTTTTCAGCCTTCTGATGTTTTCATTCTTGTGATGGAGTTTCTCACGCTGTTTTTTGTAAACATGCACATGTTTTTCTAACTGTCTTTTTGTTTTTCATTCCTTCTCCTGGGAGAGAAAGGTTTGATGGACTTTGTCATTAACCAGTGTCGTTGGAGAGGTGGTAGCTTCACCTTCCAATCGATGGTTGTTTCCAGAACCCTATATAATGGGAAAACCAAAATAAAGTTTCTCTCTTCTTTGCCTTCTCTCGGGTGTGGCTGCATTTGTCTCTGCGTTTCGTGTTGCTCGATAGAGTGACAAAAAAATCCCTACATGCCAATGGTATTGTAATGCAATGGCAATTTCCATCTTTTTATGGTGGATCTACCTCACAATAAAGGTCAACTGCAAGCTACAAAGAACTGAAACTTAGGTGAAATATTAAATTAAAATTCTCCTTCTCATGCCACTCCAAGTGCTCACACAGCACTCATGCCACTGTTCTCACAGCAAGGGATGCACCAGCCAAAGCCACCCTTCCCACCAGGGCTCCATGCAAGATTCACTTCTGTTGTACACAGAGCTACAAATCAGTTTATTAAATGTCCACTCAATAAAGTCAGGGACTCCAGTTATATAATACATTATAGTAATGTGAAAATTATAAAGCTTTTGGAATGGTTTGAGAACTGCCAGGCATGAAAATGTAGAAAACTCATGGGCTAAATTGGATTTTTCATTGACAATTATATAACTCATTGCTGGTACAAATCATTAATGAAAACAAGCCTAATTGTTCATTTGATGACTGAAAAGAGTTTCAAGACTGAGGCCACAGAGAATAAACAGGCAGCTTATAGGAAAGCTACTACCTGTAGATTTCTGTTACTTTAAAAGTGTACACAAAAACCTGTGCACCTTTGCATGTTTTCACTTCAAGATTGCATCTTTGCTGATGTAGCTCGAAATTCAACTGGTGTTCCTAGACTATGTGTTACTCTTTTAAATTAAGCTTATAATGTTTACCATAAAACTCATGCCACCGACATTCTGCACATATTTACAGTACTTAGGAAGCAATTTTGTATAAACTTTTACAAAAACATCAACATTCTGAACATATTATCCTCAAAACAAGAGCTTCATCTCCACTGCTCAGGGAGAGGTGCCTTATCCAGATTTCATTTGGTTTCACATCTCCTTCAACTTGAAAGCAATGAAAATGAAAAAATAGGTAAATAACTTTGTGAATTAAGAAGCCTTTCAAATTAATGTAAAAGTGTAAAATCTAAATCTGTCTTTCTGTACAAACATACCTGCACAGAGAATGAAATCTTTAACTTAGTCCAGGTTTAATTACAACAGAGAAGAATAACAGAGCGTATGGAGATGATTACTCATTATCAACCCAGTATTTTTAATTCAGATCTATCAGATCCTAGCATATTTTGATTGGAAAAAGGAGAGTGAGAGTCCTGTATCTACAAGAGTGATTCAATTCAGGTAACTGGTTAATTAAACTTTGACATACACATAGATGTGGAAACAAACCTTTTAAAGGAACAGGGTACATGAAAAATAATAATTTTCTATGAAAAGGCTTTACTTAATATGGTAGAAAAAGCTGAAACAAGTTGCCATTATTATTACTACTACCTTTGACACTGTGAATACTATACAGCTTAGAGTTTTACTTTTATTTTTTTAATTAAATGCATTTAATAGGTATTAAGAAGATAGGTTGTATCCTTGCATTTTCCTGACAGCAATTTATTTTTTTTAAAAAGTCTTGTCAAAGGCTCACCAAGTTTTTCTTACCAAGTCAGAGATTGTAGGATAGGACTTGAATTGTCTTAAAACTTTATATAATTAAACAGAGCTTCGTAATTCAAGGAGTCAAAGAGAAAAAACAAAATTAGAGATACCTATTGAAAAGATGGTCAAATCCATCTCTTGAATGACACCTGATTTGACAATATTTTAGAAGGATCGTATACTTCAAAAAGACCATATGTCTATGAAACAATATACAAGCATTAACAAATCTCTCAGCTGTGGGAGGAAGTGACCTTGCAAAAAGTTCCTACAATTTTACCAGATCCCTCTAAACCAAAATCTCTAAATCAATACACTTCAATCCCCATTCTGGAAATGAAGACTGGATTTTACCTGCCATCACCAGGCCACTTTTGAAATCACTTTTGAGGCTCATGATTCCCGTGACTTTTCAGATTATAGGAAATATCTCACAAATCCACCACACGTAACATTCCTGGTACATAGCTCCCAAGGCAGCCCCTGACATGCAGTGTATATGTAAAACTCTGAATTCTGCCCACTTCAAACTGCTAAACCTTCTTTAGACCCAAAATACGGAGGTTGGTGAGTTTTTAACTACAGGTGGTCATCATCGAAAACCGTGCTGGAAAAAAACACCTTTTGGGAGACTCTGGAGTTTCTGGAGCGCATGGTGCTGCCAGGCTTGGCCCTGGCTATGGGGACGGTGACAGTTCTGGGCTGGCACAGCCGGATCCCAGCGGAGCCGCAGCCAGCACCTGCAGAGTCTGAGCTCCCAGCTGCACCGGCCACCCCGAGGGGCTCCGGGACACAGCAGGGCTGCGACATCCCCGCGCTGGCACACACCCGCCCTGGCACAAACCGGTCATGGCACACACTCCTGCCCTGTGTCGTCCCGTCACTGTGTCACACACACACACACACACACACACACACACACACACGTGTCCCCTGTCCCCCCGGCACTGTGTCACACACACACACACACACACACACACACACACACACACACACACACACACACA
>VXAX01001099.1:0-62873 GCA_013399835.1 Leptocoma aspasia | reverse complement strand
GCAGCGGGGCTCGGGGAGGGCAGCGGCGCTCGGGGCGGGCACGGAGCGGGACGGGCAGCGGGGCTCGGGACGGGCAGCGGGGTTCGGGACGGGCAGCGGGGCTCGGGCCGTCCCGCGGGAGGGTGGCCGGCCGGGGAGCGTCCCTGCCCTCGGGAGCCGCGATAGCATCGCACCGCCCTCTGCGAGTCAGGTTGTGCAGAGCGCGCTTGGCATTTCCTGCCCTGGGGCTGTTCGCCCTGGCTCGCCGCGCTCGGCCGGCGGGACTGGGGCTCGCCTGGAATGGGCAGCTCGGGGCCGTTTTCCTCGGGGCTGCGCCTTCCCCTCCGCGTCCTTCTGGCATCCCCAGACAGTATATTTAATTACTGTGTAGGTCGTTTGGAGAACGCTCTCGGGCACGGGTGACTGTGTAGGGACGGGAGCTGATCCGTGTGGGTCTCTTCCAATTTCATCTGTGATAATTTGTGTACAGTTCTTACCATCCCTCTAAAAACCAAAGTGTGCAACAGTAAGCATTAAACTCTAAGCGAAGAGTGACATAACACATATAAACCATAGTTATGCATCTGTAACGGGGATCAGCTCCAAGCATCCCAAACCAGTACAGGTGAAGGTACTCTCTGTTTGCCTTTTTGACATAGCAACAGTATATGGCAGCATATTTCTTTTATTATCTTCTGTCAAAGCTTTTTCCCCTTAGTTGTTAAGCTGCTTTCAGGTGTTTTCAGGTAGGGAAAATATTTGCCTATTTAGCATTACTTAAAAAGTTTTAAAAAGTACCAAGGGTAATTTAAGATAGCACCAATTTTCCTTAACTCATTTTCAAATTGAAAATATTTCAAGTAGACATTACTCCTTTGAGTCTTTCATTAAATTTGCTTTCACAGGGAAAAAGCAGATTTGTTCACTTTTCATAATGGTTTTGAAATGTTACAGACAGTTTGAAACCATCACCAAAGTGTTTTTATATAACTGAAATAGGTTGATTTTCAAATAATAGTTTTCAACTAGAAGTATTTAACATGAGGTGCAGGTGATACTAAAAAATTAACGTTGCTTATATTGATAGCTCTGATGATAATCTGAATTGTAAATTGAATGGCGGATGAAGGTAATTTGAGCAGTTCTGCCCAAAATTTTTCTGTATTGGGAAAGGGGCACCACAGACCCTGTTCTCATGTGTCTGTACATTATAATGCTGTACACTAAATCCACAAGTAGAAAGGAGAGGATTTCATGGGGTTTTAGGACCAGTTCTGGAAATTCTTATTTGGCCTGTGTATCTTTCTTGAAAAAACAAAAAAGATCCACATTAATTAACTTGGCATTATTTTTCAAGGATGACTGATAAATATCCCTCATCTCTTTATGTTCTCAGTTTTATACATAGTATATAAAAACTCAGTGTATATGTAGTGGCACTTGCATAGGTTATTTCTAGACATTTTTTCAGAAGTAAATTTAACTATAAGACCTTTTGTCCAGCTCCTTCACCCCCCACCTCACAGCTCTGCCCACATCATAACGTATGTTTTCATGTATATTTTTGTATATTGGCTTCTAATTTGACCTCCAACACTCACATTATTGCCTGTGGTTTATGGTTTGATATTTTTAAAGGAGGGTAATTGGAAATAGTGACTGCCTGTAGCTTTCCCTCAAAACAGAAAATGATTGCTCTTTATAACTTTAGTACCACTTGATTTTCCCTACAATTAAGAAATTGTAGCTGCAATTAGTAAGTTTTCTAGAAAATGACATTTATAATGAGAAGTATGATTTGACATTTGAATGGTCTTTAAAATAGTCATAGTGAAATGACTAATGCAAGTGAATGCCAGAATTACTTTCTTCTAACATTTCAAGGGAAAAAACAGCTTATTTTTGTAAATTATATTGTTGCAAATAGTCATTTGCTTTAGGAGCATCGATGCATCTAAGTACATTAGGAATATATTTTCATATCATGCCGTGCTTTTAAACATCAATATGCCAGTTACTGGCAATTGATATTTTAATGTTTAGCATTCAAATGTGTAGTGCTTGTAAAGAAAAAGAGAATAGCTGTAACACTGTTCTTCAGCTTACACTTGAAAATACTTGTCTTACCCTTGTACAACTTGGAGGCAGCCTGTTGGAGGCTCTCTTGGAATTATTCTCTCCAGCTGTATTGAAAAGCATCCACAGTATCCACTAAATATCTCTAATGTCTTTGGCTATTTCTGTAGCCATTCTGAAAATTTCTATTAGGTTAGTGGAATTGGGCTTCTGTGTTTGGTAGAGACAGAAATGTAAATTTCTGTACTGTAAAGAGTACTGGGCTGTATTTTCATTATTGTGCAGGTATAAATCTTTATTTTTTATAACCCCCATTCTCGTAGGTATTATGGAAGAAGGAAGCAGCATTGCAGTATTGATGCCAAATATTGGGGAGCAGGAGGCTGTGCTGATTTCTGAAACAGTCATTGGCCCAACACTGCAGAGCAGTGAAGACCAGAGAAAATGTAAAACTGACCCCCTGATCCACGTTATCCAGAAGCTGAGCAAAATAGTTGAAAGTGAGAAGTCACAGCGATGCCTTTTAATAGGGAAGAAGCGTTCCCATGCCGATGCTTCCGCGCAGTCCTTGGATGCAGATGAGCTCTGTGAAATCCCAGCTAAAGCAATCGAGCTCTCGGTGATTGCTACTAAAAAGGCTGAAGAGTTACAAGCAGATTATTTTGTGACTGAATGTCTTCCACAAAGCAAAAAAAAGGTGACATGCTACCAATGTGGTCTCTGTAATTTTCTATCGCCTTCGCTGTTAACTCTACAAGAACATATAAAACAACATGGGCAGAAAAATGAAGTGATATTAATGTGCTCAGAATGTCATTTTGCCTCCAAAAGCCAAGAAGAACTTGAATCCCACTTCCAAAATCACCACGAGAATGGTGGTAAAAACAGCATCCAGACAAAAGTGCAGCAGTGTGTCAACGTCACAAGTTCGTTCCTGCAAGGGCCAGTGGAAGGAAGTGTCAAATCAGGGACTGATCAGACAGGAAATGTGGAATGTAAGGATACAGCTCAGTCTGCTCCTGTGCCTGAAATGGGTAGGAGGAAGTGGTACACCTACGAGCAGTATGGCATGTACAGGTGTTTAATTTGCAGGTACACCTGCGGTCAGCAGAGGATGTTGAAAACGCATGCTTGGAAACACGCAGGGGAGGTTGATTGCTCCTACCCCATCTTTGAGGAAGAAAATGACACCACCACCTTGTCAGAGACAGTTGTAACTCACACACCTCATAGTGTGGATACAGTTGTCCTTTCTTTGGAAAACAATGAACTTGATATCCATAGTGAGCCTTCTCTTCAGCTTCAGATTTGCAATTCTGAGCAGCTGTCGTGTAAATCGCCCGTAGGAACAAATGTAAAAGAGGAAGAGATACTAAGTGAGTCCGTGGTGCATTCTCCTACTACAGAGGTTGTAGAGGAGACTGTATCAGATACAGAACCAGACAATTTGATAACTGACAGCCTGCTTTCATCAGCACAGAAAATCATCAGCTGTAGTCCAAATAAAAAGGGTCATGTTAATGTCATAGTAGAGCGTTTGCCAGGTGCTGAAGAAAGTGTTTTGCAAAAGCCATTCTTAATGAACACTGACATTGAAACAGAAAAAAAATTTATCTCAGAGGAGTCCTGTGTTACCTGTGAAGAACCTGATGAAGTTTATCATTCAGATGAAATTCAAGAAGTAATAATAGAATGGAATAACACCGAGAAGAAAGATAACGAATTAAGCGCTAATAAGAATGTAACAGCTGACGAAAATGTGCCTCCTGCACGAAGGAGGACAAACTCAGAGTCTTTGCGACTGCACTCCTTAGCAGCAGAAGCTCTTGTTACAATGCCAATTAGAGCTGCTGAATTGACACGGTCCAGCCTCAGGGCTCTGACTGGAGAAGATGCTGCGGATGCAGGTGCAGGACAGGGAGGAGCTGATGGCCCTAAAGTGGTGTCCTCACTGAAGGATCCTTCAGAGGAGTTCAGTGGCTTAAACCAAAGTGAATGTGCAATAGTTGAGATAAAGAAAGACAAACCAGAGTTATCAGAAGCACCAATTAAAATGGGCATCAGTATGTCACTGCTCACCGTCATTGAAAAGCTGAAGGAGAGGACAGACCAGAACGCTTCTGACGATGACATCCTGAAAGAGTTGCAGGACAACGCGCAGTGCCAGAGCGCCGGCGACGCAGGCGTGGCGGGCACTAACCTGGTGGAGTTCATCCCCAGCGCCGAGCGGCCGTACCGCTGCCGCCTGTGCCACTACAGCAGCGGCAACAAGGGCTACATCAAGCAGCACCTGCGGGTGCACCGCCAGCGCCAGCCCTACCAGTGCCCCATCTGCGAGCACATCGCCGGTGACAGCAAGGGCCTGGAGAGCCACATGATCAACCACTGCAAGGCTCGCATGTACCAGTGCAAGCAGTGCGACGAGTCCTTCCACTACAAGGTAAAGCTCTTCCCCGGCCCCTCCAGAATCGCTCAGTAACCTGTTGTGGAGATCCTGAGAGGCATTCCCTAGGTTAGGGAGACACAAGAAGCTTACCTCATAAGATATCCCGTTCTGTTTGACCCCGTGGGTTCCCTCCCCTTGTTGCTGTTCCACTCGGCCGCTCCCTCCCTGTTCCCCTACTGGCCCCTCACCTTTAGACTGCCCCCATGCCTTGAGCCAGCCCCGGCCTCTCAAGATACAAAACCTGGTCTCTTCCCACTAATTGAAGTTTTCGGACCCTGAACATCTGACCGTGCAGCTAAATTAAACATCTGTGGATACCTTGCAAAGGCCTCTCTTGCTTCCTTAGCCTGGACTTTATTAGCAGCTAGCCCAGACTGCAACAACCTATTTTGCTGCTTTTTTAATAACTGGCGATCCCTCTTTCTAACTTAATTCAGTCTGACATCCTGCCTTCGTTGTAATTACCATTAGGGATTATTGCCAGCAGCACGTGCTGAATATACAGTTCAACTGTAATTATTCTGCTTTACCCACTGAAATAACCTTGCTTTCTCACATAACTGTTTTTCCTGAGAACTATCTTACGGACATAATAATACCGTGTTGTTTTTCTGCCCACGCATAGCAACTGCAGGAAGAAATGGAAACATCAAAGAATTTAATAGCTGAAATTTTAAAAGAATGCTCAAACATGCCTTGCTCTTGTGAGTGTGGCAGTTTGGGGTAACATTGAAGCAGAAATTTTTTTCTTTTTTCCACTGTTTTGTTGCTCTGGATGTTCTGTAGAACGTAGATTTGAAAGATTACATAGCAGAGCAGAACAATACATTTCTGCCATTTTCTTAATTGCTATTTTAAGCATTAGTGAGTGAGTTCCTATGCACTCAGCTCAGTACTCAGGAATACAGAACAGATTGCATCAGTATCCAGCTATACAGCTGAACCTCTTGGAAGCAGTGGTCGTGCAAATTTTCCCATATTTATTGTCATTTAGTCCTAGTTTGAAAAAATACACAGGTAGGGTAGCAAAAGGCTCTCTCTTCTTTCTCCTCCCCAAGCTTGTAGAAACAGGGCTGGTGTATTCTTAAGTCAGTAGGCAATATGAAAATTGAGGTAATTTTCACACAAGCCTCTAATCTCATACTGCTTTTGGAGTACACTAATTTTAGAGGAAGAACTGTGGCCACTTGTCTGTGGGAATGGGGAAAGAAGGAAATCTATTTTCTAAATAAACACAAATCATAGAATCCTCTCAGTCACTCTCATCAGTCCTTTATGTTGCTAATCCATGACATTTACTTGTTTTGTTTATAGTAAAATTACCTAAAGGATAATCTGTATATATGTTAACATGCATTTCATATTGGTTGTCATTAAAGCTTGAGTAACAATGTCACAGATGATTGCAATATTCCAAGTGATCACTGTAGGTTTGTAGTGTATATTTAAACATTAGGAACTGTTTTTTCAGAGCCAGCTGCGAAATCATGAAAGAGAACAACACAGTCTTCCAGATCTCTTCTCTACAGCTACAGCTAACAAACTAATAGTTTCCAATGAAGCAGATGATAGAGAAGGTACTGTTTATATTATACTCTTGAAATTACAAAAAGTCACTCATAACATTACTTGTTTGCTGTATTTGTGTAACTGGTTTTAAGATCTCTTGTGCTGAAATGTTTTCATGCCTGTTCATAACCTTAAATGTATGTCCTTCCCAGAGGGCAAAATTTACCATAGTCAGTCTTGAGGTGGCATTTATTGTTAGGTGATGTATTTTAGCCCCAGTAATTAAACCCTGCATTTCTTCTTGTGAAAAACAACTGATATGCAATATTATTTTGGATTTTTAAGAACAAAATCTTTTTTTTCTTTCCTTCCTTCCTTCCTTCAGCAGCTATAGTGTTTTCCAAATGACCTAAACAAAAGCCTTTTTTTTTAAGTCACTGTGGTAATGTAGTTTGCTGTCAGCATATGCATACAATGCCATCCCTTCTGAGGTTAGAAATTTCTGTTGAATGATAGTAATGTCTAAAATGAGTCATTTATTTTAGCCCTAGTGAGGCAAATGTAAGACATTCTAAATATGCAACCTGTATCTGTAAGAGTTGCCTGGGTAACAGTAGGTATGCATTTTCATAGAGACATAGAATGGTTTGGGCTGGAAGGGACTTAAAAGCTCCTCTGTTTCCAAGCCCTGCCATGGGCAGGGACAGTTCCCACTAGACCAGGTTGCTTAGAGCCCTGTGTTTGTTTAACTGTGTATCTGCTTCTCATTTAATAGTGTTTGTTTGCAAAACATAAACAGCAACAAAAGAACAGAACAAAAACAA
Organism: Leptocoma aspasia; assembly: GCA_013399835.1. Taxonomy (NCBI): domain Eukaryota; kingdom Metazoa; phylum Chordata; class Aves; order Passeriformes; family Nectariniidae; genus Leptocoma; species Leptocoma aspasia. The sequence continues at coordinate 56,039 of VXAX01001099.1, read as the reverse complement.
ACCCAAAAAACCCTTGATTCATTAAGATAATCAAATAGGGTAAAAATAACCAAATTCTGAAGTTTAGGAGAAAATGTGGCCTTAAAATCCCTTGTGTGTCCTGGAGAGCCACTATGTATCATTGCAGTGTGAATGCATCCTCTTCTCTGGTGAGTTACAGCTACTGAAAATATTCACAGCATTTTTATTTTGAAGGCAACACTGTAATTATTAGCATTTTGCAATTTTAGAGCATTATGGATAAATACTAGTAATTAGATAGTCTCTGAACAACTGTGAGCTGAAGTATTTCCATTTTGTGCACAAAGCTCTTTTTTGTCCTATCTGTGCTCTCCCATTTGTTTAGACAGCAAAATGTGCACCCTAATAGTCCTTAGGTTGCAGTGGAAATTTCTGGGTTCTGCTCTCTCCTCTACAGCTGCTCAGTGAGTGCCAAAGTTGTTGAAATGAATGCAATTTCTTGTGAGAAAAGGCACTGACCAGCAGGAGCCAGGGTGCATGGGCAGCGGTTTGCCCAAAACAACTTGGTACATGTCAGAACAGAATGAGTTCCCAGCTTTGCTTTTGGCTCTCTCAGCTCACACTGCCTCCTTTTCTGGCTTTCAGTATACAAGTTAAAAGTTAATTACCTTATCAACCTCAGGCAGAATGACCCTTCCCAGCTCCTTTTTGCTCTCATCAATGCAGAAGGCATTTAAATTCAGGAAATTGATCTGTAGTGCTCAGTACATCCCCAGGACCTAAGCCTGAGAGAGCCATTCAAAGGCAGGGAAATGGCCAGGGAGGGTCTGCTGGGAGTGGGAATATTTCCTATGACATAGTGGGGGTTTTCTGCAGAAGCAGTAGCATTAATGTTTTAATGGAAGTGATAGGAAATAAAACATTGTTAGTTTAGCAAGTTACAAATATCTAAAAGCACAGCCTGGACTGTTACTTCTGACAGTGTTTTGTGTGCTGTAAATCAGTGTTCCTAAAGCTGTCGTGATACAGGAATAACTACCTTGCAATGCCTGAAACTTGTCAGATTTGGAGAAATACTGTATTTTCTGAGCTCAAGTCCTGGTAATGTCACTGGTAATGTGAAAATCAATAGTCCTATCTGCTTCTGAAATTAGTATGTTTAATAAGGTTGTTTTACAGTTTATATCCTGATCTTGTAATTTAACATCCATGAAAGGGAAGCCCCTGTTCAAGAAATCTGCCTGCTTTCAATTAATTTAGATGATTTTATAAATATTTTTTTCACATGATTATCTTACACAAGTGTTCCAGCCATGCACTTTAATTCATTGTTTACCCCACGTGAAATTTAGTAATGTGGCTTGAATGAAAACAGTTCTCCTTTTAAACTTTTATTAACTCATACTGTGGAATGCTTAAATTATTTCAGAACCAATTTATAATCAAATTGCAGCACCACTGCAGTACAGCAATCTCTTGTCAAACAGATGTCATCCCTATAAAGCAACACAAAACAAAGAAGTTTATGGCATAGCATCTGTTTATGTGAAAGATGCCTGAGCTGGAACAGTTTCATTTCTTGTTTATGAAATAGTTAGTCCTAAAAGTCTCTTTATTCATCATGGTTGTACAATAAATTAAAAGGAGCATTATGACACTGGATATGATCGGATTGTAAATGTCTAATAATGAAGGAATAGGGTAATAAGCAGCATTACAAGAGCACCTGTTACTGCTGCTGCAACAGAGATCTGTCATTTCCATATTCACTTGTAGGAGACCTGATATTCTTCATCCAGAAAGCAAAACAGGCCCCAAACCCACAAGAAATAAGCCAGTGGAGGGAGTGCTATTTTGTAACAGCAAGAGATTATGTGATGTATTTTAATTTATGTGCATTTTGTGGAAGGAATAAATATAAAGTAGTGATTGGTATAAATAATTGCTCCTAAGTGTGTGCTGCTGGGTGTGAGCATCTTAGAACTATGCTGTAGCTAATATGTTTGCATAATGCTTTAAAAATCCCATTAGATACTGTTGGTTTTAAACTGCCTGCCCACTGAAATACCAAATTCGTAACAGAAAATACATTTGGAAGCAGTTTATTCTAAAGCTGCAGAATTTAAGATGGAAAACCCCTTCAAGCAGAGCACAGCCCCTGCTCTCCCAGGAATCTGCAGCCCAGTGAGTGTCCTTGGTCCACTTGAGCTCTCCTACATGAATGTGTTTTCATAAAAGAATAATGCAGAAATATAAATTCCAAAGTCTTCAAGTAAATAATTAGGATTGTTCTGATAATATTTTACATTAAAGGAAAAACAAAACTAATACATTTTACTCTATGACTATGTTGTAGGAAAAATTCCAATATATTTTGCTTTAAGGTTGACTTGCAAAGAGTGCCTGTTGTATATTACTTCCATATTATTTCTTATAAGAATGCTAAAAAGTGAGCACCGTGTCATGTTTTAAAATGAAATATAGGAAATATATTTTTGGTTATCTTGGTACACACAGAAATATTCCAATTTTATTTCACTGTCTTTGCATTCAGACTGCTATTTTATTTTTGATTATATACTATATATTGTTCACAATAACCCTCTGGGGTTATCAGCCTTACCGAATTACTTTGCATCTTGAACCAAAAGTGCTAAATTTTGGAGTGAAAGTTTAATTAGTTGTAATTTTCCCTTACTGTTGAAGTTAGCTGTGTGACTGTATTCATCAGAATAATATATCTAGAACCCTTTTTGGCATAATTCAGTGCCTGCCTGTGGGAAAAGAAATGTCTCCTTAAAAGAGTTTTACCATCATGACTCTTAATTGTTTTGATAATGGGAAAATTCAGCCTAAAAAAAAAAGCTCGTGACGTACAGCATGATAGGCTGGAATGGGAAAATTACCTGCATAAAAAATGCCATCCCTCTTTCCAAATGTTAGTATCTTAGCCCAAATCAGTCCCATTATTCAGTGAGGGAGCAGGAACAGGGCTATTAAAGTATACACACTTATATCTCAAAAATACTCCAACAGTACACTCGTGGGCACACATTTTCCTGTGTAAGGATTCATTAGCCTTTGTCTCTGCAACCATTAATTTTTCAAGAGTCTTTTTCATTCTGGAAGGAAAAAATTACTTTTGTTACAATTGCTTTTTAGTAATTTGGATAAGTTCCAAATTATTTATTAAGACATCTGGTCAATATCTATTTTTTTTATCATCTCATATCTTTCAGAAAGTGTGAGTGCATGTTGGATTATCATCCAACATGCACTCATGTGATTTAGAGAATCACATGAGTGATGAGATAAAGAAATGATTTAGAGGCTTTGGGAGGTCTTTTGCTTTTCTGTGTTTGCCAGTTTGAAGCTCATCCATTCTCAGTCCCTGTCTTCTCCTTTGATTTGATGCATTCTGCAAAGCACTGACACTGCTGGGTTCAGCAGTCTCACATTTTATCACCTTTTGCTGTAACACAGGATTTTACCCAACTGCAGGGAGAAGGGAAGTGTCCAAATAGACAAAAAGAATGTGTTTCCCTAAAATTTTAATAATTCCTGTACATGGCAGGGCAAGTGCAGAACAGTATGGTAAAATAAACCATACCTTTATTACCTCTATGTCTGTTGTCTGTTTAAAAGTATTAAATATTTATCAGCATTCAAAACCATTACTTTAAAATGTTAATTCATGTTTCCCAGTTCAGTTGTGATGAAATTCTAATCTGAGAATTCCTTACAAGGCTGAGTGCAGCTCTCTAAAACCATGGCTTCTGTTTCAGCAGGGAGCAAGTGTGCAGCTCAGAAGCTGTTCAGGTGTGATGTCTGTGACTACACCAGCACAACCTACGTGGGTGTCCGGAACCACCGCCGCATCCACAGCTCGGATAAGCCATACAGGTGAGTGCCAGGCCTGCCTCACCCTGCCAGGGTCACTCAGCTGCTCATGCACTTGCCAAAGAACTGCAATTACACTATTTTACTGCAAATTACTGAAGGAGCCACGCTTGCTGGCTGACTCAAACTGTGTAATTAAGATTGGCTAATTTTTCCAGAATCCATCTTTTGCTGTGGCAGTCTTCTGCTTGTTTTCAGTTTGAAGCATTCACATGTGGAGAGGAAGATAATTCTGTTATAATACTGGACTTTGGCCAACAGTAATAATATATTTCTCAAAACCCTCGCACACCTAACTTCATTTTGGATTTGCTTTATTGCAAAATGTTCTCCATTGTCATATTGCTGCTTTATACATCAGCTGCTAGAGAGTATGGAAAAATTCTACCCTTGTCACAAAGTGCCTCATCTTTTTCACTGGTTTCTAGTAATAGTAACATACTCACTTAGGATCGTATTTTATAAGTTTTCTATGAGGGTGTCGTATGGATTTATATAGGAACTTGGGTATCTAAAATCACATGTAATACAGCTGAGGTCCCCAGCAAAAAAATAAATCCTGCATTTTCCTATTGGTTGCTGCATAAATTCCCCCAAATTCAATCTGTGCTCATTCATTGTGGATCTCTGTCCCTCTCTAGTGGCTAGAAAATAGATCTGAGTCAACAGACTTTTTGAGCTGATCTTTAGTGTAAACTTGTATCTTTAATGTAAATTCTGGAGACTCAACACCTTGAAATGCTGAGCTAAGCCAGGGACTTTCGCTTTTGGATAAACAAACCCTGAAGACGTGTTGTATCTCGATTTGTGCATTATAATGACATCCCATAACACCAGCAAAAATTCACAAGATGTTTACTCAGAGAGCAAGTGTGGAATACAAATAGATTGTTTTCTCCTCAGAACCTTCACTATTACCATTATTTATTACTTGGTGAGGTTGGAGCAGCAGATACTCTAGAGTGTCTTGTATGTGGTAGTTTTCAAATTGGTGTTAGCAGCCTGTTTTGATTTAGGAGCCCTTGGACGTTTTCCATTGGTGATACAGACTGCTGCATGCTAAATACAAACCCACCCATCTGCCTTGCTTCTCTTATTATTTTTTCATAAACCCCTTAGACAAATCTGAAAACCTGGCAGGATACTTCAGCCACAGTCTGAAAACCATAATGATCCAGTATTTATGGTATTTCTCCTTCTGAAACATGAATTCCTCAAGCCTTCCATAGTATCAAACAGCAACCTACTATATTGCTGCCTTTTTGAGAGCTGTAAACATATTTTATTATTTGTTTGACAAAACTTGCTGGAAACTAAGCTGTAGAGCCTTAAATGATATGTTTTTGTAGATTTGATATGTTCGGGATTTTAATACTGCACAATTAAGTCTTGTCAAAAATATAGTGAGTACTCTCAGGCTAAGTATGCTGTAATCTCAAACTGTTTCACACTGTAGAACAGACTTTATAACTGGACATTTTACCATTTAAAAAAAAAAAAAGAAAACACCTAAAGTTCAAACAAATACATAAGAATTTTAGCTGAGCTTGATGGTTTCTGTTTTAATATAGTAGATACAGGAAGGTTGTGTGGTAGTATATTGATATTTATGAATAAAAGGAATTGGTGTAATACTTTGTGATCTGAATCCATGGATCTGAATTTAAATCCAGACTGCTTTATGTACTGGTTTTATACAAAGATATTGTGACAGAAGTAAAAAAAAATAAAAATTTGAATGGCATGATATGACACGCTTAGGGCACTTAAATCTGAATATATTGATCTTGTCACTGACTTCTTCTTCAGCAATAAAGCCCCGAAACTTGGTGTTTTATTACTGGTTTGGCTTCTACAATGTCATGAGAACATTGCTGGTGCATTAAGTAGAACACATTTTCTCTCCTGCAGCTCTTAGTGTCACATTGTGCCTTTGGAAGGACTGTACCCAGCCACCTGCATTCTCACCTCCCTTGCACTTAGTGATGCTTACCCACATCAGGAGAGGGGCACGAGAGAGATTTCAGGAAGAAGCATGATCTGTATGCCTAGTGGTGCTTGCTGAAACGTGGAGGCTTTTTTGGGCTGCAGAAGATTCTCAGTGCCCAACAGCAGGTTAATGCCATAACTTGGAGTTCTGTAAATATTGTTAGTCCTCAGCTGTAGCCTTTGTAGGCACCTTTGCCTTCTTGTAGCTGTTGGGGTTTGGAGCAGTGCCAGCAGTGAATTGTCAGATCAGTCACTTGTTGTTGTCTCTTCAGATGTCGCGTGTGTGACTTCGCCACCACAAATATGAATAGCTTGAAGTGCCACATGAGGCAGCACCCCCAGGAGCATCAGGCAGTGCAGCTCTTGGAACAGTACAAGTATGTAACTTGTGGGGCTCCTGTGGCAAAAGCTCTGGCAGTGGGGGTTTTGTTACCTTAAAGCAGAGTTCAGATCCTGTTCCCTTTCCTCCCAGAGTCATTCGCTGTTCCAGACAGTTGTTTGGGGTTGTTTGGGTTCTTTGATGCATTTGCCATGGCATTCCCAGGCCATGCTTCTGCTGGCTGGTTAAACATGTCCATGATTTCCCTCTGGGACACTGTTCAGCTTTTGCTTTCCAGAATGTGGTGGTTGCACACACATTGCCTGTTGCAAGTCATTTCTGGGCCGTGTTAATTACCTAAGTATGCCTGGAATTGTTCAGGAGATTGTATGAGCCAAAACCATGCCATGGCACTTCTAACATTTACCATCGTAGATGGGTAAATTCCAGTATCCAGGAACATTCCCTGGCTTTTTTTAATATCCCAGTCTAGGCACAGCCTAGTTGGAATCCAAGTTGGCATCACCTAGTTAAGATTTAGTATGAATAGCCATTAAGGGATGAGTGTCCCTTATAGTCTGTCCATAGATATGGGTGGTTTATAGATACATGAGAAAGTTGGCACAAATACGTGTAATTGTCTACTAGTAATTTGCAACAAAAAATAGAAGTTGGGAAGGAAAAAGAAAGAAAATCTAAATAAAGCACACTCACATAGAGGTTTCTTCTCAAGAAAAGCTGCTTCTACAACGTAAAAGTACTTCCACTGCATTTTCCCCAAAAATGTTCCTAGAAGCATTAAGTTCTATTTGCTCAGCTGTCATACTTCCCACAGTATTGCTCTTGGTATTACCACGGATTACTGGAAACCTCCACACTTTGGTCCCTGATCCCCAAGGAATTAAGTCTATCCAAAGCTGCAAGAGAATTGTTTCCTCAGTATATCAATGTAGAATGCACCTGAACAGTGAAGTTTAATAATTCAGCACAAATTAAGCAGTAGGGCATGTCATGCTATGGAATTGAAAGGCTTCTACTACTAAGCTCAGTGGTAAATAATTTTGTTACTGTGAGAAAGTGTTGCATATACTGTAAGTATATGATCCTTAACTATAGTGCAGCATGCTAGAAGCTGTTGGAGTTTCTGTGTCTGATTTGAATTGTATGCTAAAATAGTCAACAGTAGTTGGCTCAAAAGATACTGTTCTCAGCAAAGTAAATTTTATTAGTAAATCACCTGAGTAAATTAATGAGCTTCAAAAAATGAGAGTATTTAAAAGAGACTAAAAATGGACAATGGGCTGTGGCTTGATTGTTCCCAAATCACTGACCAAGTAGTGTTAGTGGCACAGAAAAGCATATGTATGGTGAGACTAGTGGGCACATTCAGTGAAATTAAGATTATTTATTGTTCTTTGTGTTTTACAAAAAAAAATATTTTGGCCTAATTTTATCTATAAATGAACTATAAGGTCTGCCTTTTTTGTAACAACCTTATTAGAGATATTAAGATTCCCAATCTGAGAATACACTCACCTATCTTTGAAAGCATCTATTTTCTTTATAAGGCTCCAAATTAGAAGGAAAAGAAACAAACAGGATCCTACATTCCAAATCAGTAGAGAAAAGTGAGCTTGAAGGACACACCTGTTGTTCCCCAGCAGGACAGAATTACCTTGCTCCATAAGAAAGGAAATGTACGGTGCTTTCACCTAACTTGGCAGATTTTTGCTGTTCTCTGCAATCTTCTGCTGAGCAGAAATAGTTTCCTGTGTATGATTATTTGCAGGGCATTTAAGGACTATACCCTACTGTCATTAAGAGAAGTCATAAAACCTTAGTGAACAGTAGTGTATAATGTGGTTTTATGTAGGCCTTCTTGTGTTTCCAGGTTACATTTCTGAAAAGGTCTTAAAAATTTACAAAAACTGACTTGCGTTGTGGTAATTTTAACAGACTCATCATAGTAACACACTGGGATCACATTGCTTGAGCAGAGATGCATTTCTAGTTATAATTTATTAGCACAAGGTCACCTTTGATTGATTCTGATCTTTTCCATGGGATTTGGGGAACTGAAGCCTTCCAAAGTAGCAGGCAGCTGAGCAAAATAGCTTTTTTATCCAAAAGACAAAAAGACAGATCTTGCTCTGTAGTGATGTCATGCAGTATCACTCATCTCCTTCATGCTGAGGTGACTAATTTATCATCTTAAAAAACATGTAAAAAAACCTCCTCTCATGTATATTTGTGCATGAAAAGGGTTATACAGGATTTGATCAGTCTTGGGTTATTTCTGTCCTTAAATATACACTACATATCTCCCTGTAAATAGGATTTATTCTTCAAGGTTTTGTTCTCTACTGCATAAGATGATGTTTTACAGGGGAATAGAAAATTTAGTCTTGTGGTATCAGAGCTGATGGAAAACTCTATGGAGAAAATGATCACTTGTCTGAATCTTGAGCTGTGAATTTATTCAGAATCTGACATTGCCCTCAACAACCTGCTGATCCAGCTTGAGGGGCTGGATTGGACTATTCCAACTTCAACAACTCTGTGATCCTTAATAAACTAATACCTGCTGTACCAGGAAAGACTTATTTAGTTCAATTGACATAATTAGTGCTAATTACAGTTCCTGCTTGGTTCAGAGCAATGGCAGAAAGAGCTCACCACCTCCCTGCCAGATGCCATGCTTCTGCACTCAGCAGAAATACTGCATTTCTGCAGTGTTTAAACAGTTTTATCAGGCCAAACAGATAAGATTTCAATTCAGTTGTTTAGGAAATAAAAAAAAATAAATTAAAAAGTTCTCAGACCCTAAAAATAGTCTTACATTTCAGGATGAAACTTTGCAAACTAACGTGACCCAGTTCTGAAACTGAAAAGGGGGACCAAGAAGAAGGTTCACATGGATCTCTCTCCTTACTCATCCTTTTGGAAGAACTAAACCATTACTAAAATAATAAAATTTAACTTTTAAATGTTTATCATTTTCCTTCTCCATCTTTCCCCCAGATGTTCTCTTTGTGGATATGTATGTAGCCATCCTCCATCCCTGAAGTCTCACATGTGGAAACATGCAAGTGACCAAAATTATAACTATGAGCAAGTGAACAAGGCTATTAATGATGCAATTTCACAAAGCAGTAGGTATGTCTGATTTACTGTCAAGCCCTATTATCTTTCAGAAGACCCAACCCTGACCCGAAATAAAGTTCCCATCAAAAAGCAACAGCTGTATATTTTAATTTTTTTTTTTGTTTTTTATTATTATTTCAGGTTTCAAGGACAGCTCACTGACAAAACCTTATTAGAAGGCACAGATGAAAGTACAGTACCTATACTAGGAAGTTCAGACAGTTTGGTGTCTTTTACAGAGTCAATTAACCAGACTACAAATGAAATTTCAGGTTCTGATGAAAATGAAAAACCTACCTTGATGAATACCTCATGCAGTTTCGAAAAGAACTCCACTCTACCCCATCTTGGCACAGAATACTGTGTTCTTCTCTTCTGCTGCTGCATTTGTGGTTTTGAGTCTACCAACAAAGAAAATCTGCTGGATCACATGAAAGAACATGAGGGTGAAATCATAAACATCATTCTAAACAAGGACCACAGCACGGCTCAGAATACAAACTAGGTGAAGCAGTAAGTTAAGAGAGGTTTTCCTAGAGTGAATATTTTCTTTCTTTGCTAATTTTTGCCTGAGAAACTTGCTAAAGAGAAGAATTGCAAGCAAAACTTGATTTCCCATCCTGAGTTCTTGTTTCAGTAGGAGTACAGTGTTTTAACCAGGGACTGATGAATCTTTTAAGAGATAAAGTGTGGAGAATAGAATGATCCATTTTAACCTGTTACTTCTTCATATGGTGCCAAGAATGTAGGATTGTTGGTTTTTTTCTTTTCCTGTCAGGTACTAGTCAGTAATAATGCATTAGCACAGTACTTTAAAACCCAAAGGTGTGAAAGCTTTGAATCGCTTGAAAAGCTTTTTTCTTCCTCCCTCTCTGTTGTTTTCCAAGTAATTCAGCAAAGAAGGTTTTTACCCTGTTTTTGAAAGGTGATCTGGCCACAGATCAGAGAAACTGTTACAATATGATCTGGTAAACCCCCCTGCCTGGCTTCTGGAAGGTGGGGAGAGGGGAGATGTGCCAGGGCATGTGTGTGGTGTGTGCACACACAGGAGTTCCATTTTCCCCAGTCTATTTTTAAGGCTTTACCAACTCCCAAGTCAGTTTCCAACAAAGACTGCCATTCTTTCCATCAGTTTACAGCAGCAGGAGGTGAAGGGCCCAGAAGCATTTTGTTAATAACTATTTGTTTGATTGGATCCTAACTACAAAACTGCTATCTTTTCCACTCATAGTAACAGATTATCTTTTATAACAATAACCTGTTGTTTCTTCATGGTTTTCTTGAGATGTTCAGACAAATTATTTAAAAAAAGAAAACTTAGAATGTCACTTTCCATTTGTGGTGATTACTTTGCAGTAATTACAGATGAGCAGTGTTTTTAATGAGAACAAGATATTAGCAATAATTACCACAAAGTGATGTAGATTAAATGTATGTAGATTCCTAAAGATGTAGGTGAGCACAAATTGGGATTTTCAGAAACACCTACGTGCTTTGCCAATCTTTGAACTGCCACTGGCTGGCCAAATTTCCCACTTGTCTGTCAGAGCTGTAACTGTAGAAATAATGGCCTGAAAGATAATCTTCCTGTAGAAAATCGTATTTAAAAAAAGAAATGGCAAACAATGTCTTAAGCCAAAACTGTATCCAGTCACTTACTGAATAAATTTTACTAGTGCCTATAGTATGGATTGATAAAGGGAATTAGAGATTACTTTGTTGTCTAAGAAACACATAGGAATCTCACCCTTTTAAAATCTTCAGCTTCTAAACTTACAGTGTGGGGAGGTTTTTGTTTGTTGTTTTCACAGTTAGAGCAGTTGGCAGTAGAAGATACTGAGAGGAGATATCAATGTGGAATATTATTACAGTGGCCAATTACCTGGCAACTTTGTTGAGGTTTTTGATTAAGTTGGCTACTTAATTTTTTGAAAGATTCTTTAAGTGTAGTATCACTTCCAAAGAAGCCCTTTGGCAGCCAGATTTAAACTTCCTAGTTCAGGCATGTATTCCTGCTTTTAATGAATGGCAGATCCACAGCACAGCAGCTTGCCTAGTGCTGACACAGGCATGCACTGACCTGATTTTTAGGAGCTCAATACTTAGAAAGTTCCTTACTCTTAGGAAAACGGTGGTTTCTGGTTCCTTTATTTACACCCTTCTGGCAGCAGAAATCAGCTGCAGCTGTAAATGTGAGAGGCTGGCACATGGAGTGTCTGTATTGTGCTAGCACTGCCTGGAAGTGGCAACCAGGAAAAGAAAACAGTAACAGAAGTCACAGCTTCATGAAGCAGCACAAAATGTAGAGGCCAGGGTAAAAGTACTATGACTTCAAGTATATTTGATATTTGTTTTCAAGAGATTTCCTCAATTTGACTTCTTCTTTTGGGTTAAATAGGTATTATTTTGTTTATAAATTAGATAGCAGAAAGTACACATTTGACTTGAAGAATTAGTCAGGATATAAGGTCAAAGCATTTTTGTGTTGAATTTGAGATACTTTAAATACATATTTGAAGTTAATTATACATTATTTTCAGTTAATAGTTATTTTTCATATTCCTACAGATGGATTTTACATTTGAAAAACACATTATTTATTTACATGATCCCCAGTTCCAGGGGAGATAATGAACTTTTAATGGGATATTCATATTGTCTTACTGACACTGCTATTTTACCTTCAGTATAGAATTAATGTGAAAATACTACATCATCTGGAATATGTCTCAACTTTCTCACTCAGAAATCCCATTTGTTGGAAAAATTAAAGGACAGTGAGATCCCTAGTAATGCTAAACTACCAGTCAGTATTCACAGAAATAACATTTACCACACTGTTACTTTTGTGTCATTATATTAAAGTTGCTCAGCTAGTGAAAGATAAAAAAGGAAAAACTTGCATTCATAAGCTAAGAAGGAGATGGCAGTGAACCAAAATTTCAAAAGCCAATAGCCTTGAGTCCAAACAAGAGCTGTGGTGTGTGTGGAAGGCACACCTGCAGCGTTCTGAGCAGTGCACAGGATTCCTGAGCAGGATGTGTCTGTTCACAATTGTCCTTTGCCATCTTGCTGCTCTGTTCTTTTTGACCATGTGTTCCTGTAAAACAGAAAGCTACTTGCCTCTAAAAACCATTATCAGTCCTGACAAATGCCAACAAAGAATTCTTTCCCATATGCACAGATATACTTTTTTTAGCTGTCTCCATGCTGCTTGCAATTAGTTACCCACTCACAGTTCCCAGGGACTTTGTCAGAAGTCCTGCATGTGAAATAATTATAGACTTAGTTTTTCTGAAAGCAAATAGTTTCTCAGGTTATCTGCTTTTGAAAGTGTATGGCTGGCTTGGTTGCATGTTTTGTAAGGGGTTTTAAACACATTTCAAAGTCACTAACACTGCAAATTTCCCCTTTCTTTAAGCTTTTAAGCTATTTTTGTCTCTTTGGCCACAGCACTACCAGGTGATCAGCTATTCAAGTGCTGTTTGTTTAAATTAGATTTTACTCTGTGATACAAACTGTAACTTGCAGCTTTGTTTGCAATGCCTATACTTCCACTAAAGAGCAAACTTCATTCATACTTGGCTGTACTGAAAAATGGGTGCATATTTCATCTTCCTGATTTATGCTTGACCTGGAAAAATAGAGTGGGATTTAGTCGGAGTTATTGTATTTTCCTCTTTCATAAGCACTTATTTAATCATTTGAAGAAATGTACAGTTGGTGCTCAAAGTAACATTTGTTAAGATATATTTAATAGAAATTTACATTTGCATTTGATATTCATGGACATGGGTACATGTATTTTTTTAAGAAAAGGTATTGTAACACTATGGCACTGCTTTTATAGCCAAAGTATAAAAAAAATTTAGAAAACTGACATGTAAAGACTGCAGTTAATTCTGATACTGTATCTTATTAAATAGGATGAGTTTTGTTTTATAAAGTTACCCAGCACATTAAGCTGCATGCCTTAAGCTCTCTCTAGGATTGTGTTCCTGATAGGCGACTCTTTGGAAGGATGAAGCAAAGTCTGTAGTACTACTTTAACTACCTTCTGGAATACTGTACAATGGTAGAATAATTTATTTTGCTTTACAGGAGTTTGTCACGTATTGACTTTAATATTGTATTTTGGTAATAAACTTTTTTTTGTTAAATGCTTTAGTCACTTTTATTTGGCCTCTGTGAAATATGAATATGGAAAATCCAAACACTGAACCAGTGTTTAGAGAGAGGGAAATCTGTTTGAGTTAAAAAAGTGTTTGAAATACTTTACTGTCATTTCTTACTCTTGTATGAAATCATTAGTATTAGTTGTTATTGCTAGTTTAAATATTGCTAATACAAGTTTTATCAAAGTAACTGTGGTGAAGAAATATGAAACTATTAAGTCAAAATATTTGTAAGCCTGCATGGAGTTAGGGTGGCACCATGCTGAAGGAAAGAACTGCAAATTCAAAACTCATAATGAAACTAGTAGGAATTTTTTCCCTAACTTAAATAAGAGTGAAAGCCTTAAACAGCTTTTTTTTTTTTCAGGTGATTGACTTTTGCTTTTCCATCACATAAGCTAAAACACATCTTGAAACTTGTTTTTAAATATACAGCATATTTCTTGGCCTTGCTGGAGCTTTTCTTCCCATCTTTCTCAGGAAAAAATCAAGTCAGTTGGTGTTGCTGGGGAGAAAATAGAGAGTATGGCCAGGATACCCACTGCTGGTATCAGCATGGTTTACAGTTACATAAACAACCAATCTTTTGCCATTTTCTTGTTATTGTTAGGGCTCTGGACCAAATATTTTGAAATAAAAGCTGGAACTACAAATGAGTTTAGATGCAACACTAGAGAACACTGTCATGCAGCTTTTTCACATTTTCTCTAATGCAAAACCTGGGAAAAAAGCTCTTTGTAGTAGGATGTGGCACCCAGCTATTATCCTGTTCACTGGGCTAAAACACCTTCCTCACTTGAGCTGAGCAAAGCACAGGAGCCTCCCCAGAAGTTTCTGTCCCCATAAATAACCTGGTCATGTGTGATCACAAATAGGGCTGGCTGGGATGGAGCAGCACCCAGGGGTCCTGGGATGGTTGGAACACCCCTGGGAACTGGGAGAAAAGGAGCCAGAGCCCTGCCTCAGCAGTGGGATGCAATCACTCTGTCCTAGATCTTTGGCAAGTGTTCAGGGTTGGAATTGCTGCAGAAAGCTGATGCACCACAGTGAGCCTTTGTTCTGCATCCCTTCAGGGCACGCTTGGAGAAGAGCTGGCACACAGAGACACCGCTAGAACTGAACCAAGATTAGCTAGCTAATGACATTCACAATTGCTAAAGCCAAGAGTTTTTTGCCCAAAAGCAAAAACTTCAGGACCCTGAAAAGCTTTAAAAATTGAGAAAAGTGAGAACCCAGAAATTTGGCATGTTTGCCACCTACCACAAGGCTGCTGAACAGCAACTCAGAACACTGCAGGTTTAGAGTTAAAATTTACTGGGGCAGAACTTGAGTCCTCCTGCTTTTCTAGTTCATGGTAGCTCTTTCTACAGTACGATCCGAGATAAAACACAAATAAATTGAATTTAAAATGTCTTCCAACCATTTCCTGTACGCAAAGGTTTGTAGATGTTGGGCATTTGCTGGGATTATGGCTAACTTGGTACTAATATGAACACTCTGCTACTTCAATCTAGTTGGAACAGAATGAGCAAACAGAATATTGTTAAATATCCTTTTGTTATTTTGGCAAGTAAGAAGCCAGCATTGCAACAGTATTGTAACAATACAGTTATGATATAATCATCAGTATTACTGATTGCAAGCTACAGTTTGGTAACTTTTAATTTACATTTTATAATACAGTTTTTAGATATTAATATCCATCTGGAAGCTCTTCAGTTCTTCTTCTGAATTCTCATACTTGAAACATTAAATTTTTATCAACAGACATGTTGCCTAAATAATAAATTGTTTCAGTTAGAATATGTTAAGTAATAACTCCACTTTTTTCCTAGAGCTGTACTTAAACACTTATTGCAACAGAAAATGACTTGAATGAATGAATGAATATACAAAATTGAGGAAAAATGCATTTTTTATTTTTCCTACTATCTAATCTTCTGCTATTTGAAACTTGAACAGTAAGTGTTAGTATTTCAGAAGGAAGGTGATAGCTGAGCATTTAGATACATTAACAATTGTGTAAGGCTCTGTAACACTTTTATATTATGGAAACTTTGTAGTTCTAATGACACTATTCTGGAGTGTGGGTTGTGTTAGTACATCAGAAATGTCAGTGAGATTAGTACTGCTGGTCCTGTCCATTCCCCACAAAATGGAAAACTTCAGCTGAGCACAGTGACTTTTTACCTACAAATCCATTACATCCATGCACAGGGTCATAAACCACAGGAGAATCAAGACAACTCCCTCCTACTCAGGGATTTCTAACGCTCTCCACTGATTATGTTTTCTAAACCCTTTCTGTAACTCCTTGTTCTTGTAGAATTTACTTTGCATTGGCCTCTTTACGAGTAGTGGAGAAGTAGAACTGTTATTCCAGGAAATATCTTCCACAGCAAATGTAAGTACATTATCTGCTTTACACAAAAACCTGCACACACTCAAGGTGTTTATCTGCACTGCAAAATTTCTTGTACGTATACAATGTGCTTATTTCAACAAACACATGACATCTATAATGTGGCAGTGATAAAAGGAAGGTAAATCTAATGCCCACGTAAGGCCCATATTTATTTAGTTTTCATTCTTAGTTTAAGCATTCCCCACAAATGTATGACCTGCCTTATTGCTTAAAATAACCAAACCCAAAACCAAAAGAAGTATGGCTGTAAATTGACTTACAGTAGAAATGTTTAACTATTTGGAGGGCTTGATCAGAGGAACTAAGATAATTCTGTTTGTTCTAAAAAATACTTACAAAACAAAATAAGCACACAGAGCAGATACTGAAAAATTTCCTAATTTCTAGTGTTAATGGCTTCAAAGTTCAGAATGACCAGGATGATTACTATATCGTTTTCTTCTCTCTGAGCATGCTTTCTATGAATTTTATGGCTCTTCCTGCTCAAAATACTAAGTTTTTCAGTGAAACAAGGTTGTGGAATGAGAGAGAAAAAAAGTACTGCTGTACTATAAAATTGTGATGGAAAATCAACTAAATATTGTCCTGGAGAAGTGAACTCTCTCCCCAACAATTTCACAAAATTTGTATGGATTATTGGGAAATCAGCCTTCTGTGATAGGACCTGGAGTTGGTTTGTTGGTTACAGCCTCATGGGGCATGGTTTTCTCTACAATTACTAAAGACAGTGCAAATAAAACTTATAATAAAGACTTACTGCAGGGGTAGGTTGCACCCATTAAGCAGAACAAAGTCTGGTATTGCCGTTATCTTCCAGCTACAAAAGGTCTTTTCGCCCTTTAAACGTTTATGGTGCAGTTAAGCAAGAAATACAGTGGAGCTTATAATGCTCTGAGCAGAACACGCAGCTCTAATTTCAATTTTAAAAGCACACATATATGGTACTATATCGGGGGCGAGAGGGGGCCGTGAGAAATACATTTTAAAAAACCCACTACAGATAAATTCTAGGGCACTATTTGAGCAAAGCATCCTCCGACAGCGCGACCCCCGGGGGGAGCGGAGCCGCCCCGGGCCCCGCCGCCCCTTTCCCCGGCCGGGCCGTGGGGCTCGCACCTGCAGGGCCGGGCTGGGCCGGATTTCCGCCGCACGCCCGCCCTGGGCCGCTCGAGGCAGCGATGGAGCGGCAGCCGGGCCGGGGGGCCGGGCCTGTGACGGNCGGCACGGCGTGTGAGGAGCGGCGGCACCGCTTGCAGCGAGCGGGGTGGGGATGAGCATCTTGCCTTTGTTAATGAATTGTCAGGGGTGTGCAGAGCCGCTCTTCCCAAGCGGCAGCTCGCCTAGTTCCCGTGTGTTTTCCCAGGTGCGTGCGGAGGAGGCGAAGCTGATCCGCTGCGAAAGCTTTAAACAAAGTTGTGTGGTTGAGGCGTTCCCTGCAGCGTTGCCGGCAGCAGCCGGTCCCGGTTCCAGCAGTGGAGCACAGGGAGCAGCTGTTGCTGGCGGGATGGAGCGGGTTCGTGCCTCCAGGGCGGCATGGCATTGCCACTGTCACTGTCACTGACCGCCAGGTGCGAGCGGCGAGGTGATAGCAGCTCTGTGTAGGCACCGTGCTCGCAGAGCCGAGAGCACCTGGCCTTTGTCACGGCAGGGACTGGCTGAGCTTTTTGGCTCGTGATGTTCTCAAATTCTATGGTGTATAAAACATCAAGTATTCTTTTAGTGCAGTCTCTAGTTTTTTATAACACAGGTATTCTCTGGCAGCATTTCTGCATCTTTTGACCCCCTTTTTTGGGAATTTCCTGAAAGCCAGGATTTAAATGACTGGCTTCATATCTTAGGCACCCAACTAAAATAGGCTGAAAAGACTAATTTTACTTTAAAGGGCTTAGACTTTCTGAAAAAGGGGAGCCTGGTGTATGTTTTGAGTCAAGGGCTAAAAACATGAGGGCAGTCAAAATAATGAATCGTTCTGAAAACCTGTTCAAGAGTATGTAAAATGCTGAATGTTAGTCTTTATAATTCTAAGGTAATGTTTTCTAGACTTTAATTTGCTGAGTGGTTCAGATTTAAAGAAAAACCTTACATTTTGATAAAATAGACTTTATGTACGGTAGAGTTCTAGAAGTCAAAGTCTGTGATGTCAGTAGGATGTGGTTTTATTTTCACATATTTCATAGGGTATCAAGTGACTGCTTGGGTAGGAAGATGCATTGCTTGTGTGTGTCCATTTAGGAGTCAGGCTGAAGAATAATGAATTAAAGTGACTGACATCATGACAACCATAAGACAGAGAAGGGTTGGAAAAGGCACAGAAGGAGCTGAAGATCAGCCATCAGAGGAGACACATGTGAAGCCTGATGGGAAAATTCTGCCTGGTGGGTAATGAAAAACAGTGACATTATGGCTTTTTAGTAGTGTTTTGATTTTGGTCTGTCCTAAGCACAGCTCAGAACTACGTATGTGCCAAGTGTATTTCCATACTTGAATATTACCAAAATTAATTGGATGAGACTGAGGGTCTTATGCAGATTGCTGCATGTCAATCTTATCTCTGTTTAAAACAATTTTTTCAGTTTATTATTGCTGACACACTATCAGCTTGTACATAGCCATCCAAAGTTCTTGAAATAATCTCAGTCCAGATCATTGGTAACATAAAAGGATTTGAAGACAACTGATGAAAAGTGCTTAAAAATAGGCAGGTTGCATGTAAAATCTGAATTTAACTGCAAACTTTTGCCTTTTAATTCATAGGATACTGGTTAGGTAAATTTAAAAGAGAGTCATTAAGTGTCTTAATTCCAGGATCTGTTTAAGTAATGAAATTCTAACAACGTTTTTGTCCGGAGTTATAGCTTTAGGACTGACAAAGTTCCTTGGTTTTTTTGGGATTTTTAGATTAACTTATATTTTAAGGGATATTTTGATCTAAATTCTCTATGTTTCTCTGCATTTGGGCAGATGAAAGGAAAGTTCCATTGTTGTTTCTGCACAAACACACTTAGGCTATATATAAAAAGGGCAAGTGGTCATAGTTCTCCTGCAGCCCAGCCCTCAGCTCTGTGGCACTGTATGGTTGGAACCCTTAAGCAGATGTCACACCCAGTATAAAATAACCATTTCAAAGACACAATTCCAGATCACTAATCCATGTATAACCTTACGTTAACATTGAAGATACAAAGACCCCGACAAAGTCAAGCCCCAGGAATGTGAGTGCACAGTGAAGGGCTGGAGGTCAGAACACAATCCTTTCTTTGCCATGGTCCCATCCCTGCCCTTGCTCCTGTGTCAGCAGGAGCCCATCTGCAATTCAGAGCATGACACCAGCATCAAAGGCTGCTTTGGCTGCTGTTCAGTCTCTTTGTGGGTATTTAGTGAGGCTTCTGAACCTTCACTGTTGTTTTTTACAAAAACTGAGCACCCCCCCTAAAAAAGGCAGCTGTTTTTAGACCTGTGAAGGAGATGTGAATGTCTTACTTTGTTCATCAGTCATCCTGTATTGCTTGAATTTAAAAAGTTCTGGAAGATATTCCAATTCAGATTTACAAATTAGTTACGGCATTGAGCTAAACTTGTATAGGATCATGGTGTTCTTAAATTTAAAGTATACCAATTAAGGCACAGTTTATTTCACTTTGTATGTAAATCAAATACTCTGATTTTCCTATATGAGAAAATAAAAACCGCATCTCCACAAAGATGTGTTAAAACCAGGTGTCCTGTTACCTGCAGAATGTAAACTGTGTTAGTATAGGCAATGGATAAATGTCTTTCAAAAATCCCTGTAGATTCAATAATGTGTTTCACAGTTACAGACTGAAATATTTTCCTTCCAAGATCCTCCAGGTAGGAAGCTGTGGAACATACTTTCAATAACTGTTGGTGGAATTGTTGCCATCTCTCTTGGACTTCTTACTTCTGTTTATGTGGCTACACTGCATGAAAATGACCTGTGGTTTTCCAATATCAAGGTAACAATCATTTTCCTAGTTGCATCAGTAGTTTTGTGGAGCATTAATATGAGCATTAGTTGAAATTTCATTTTTTGTGTATTCATCTTGTAACCCGCTCAACACCAGAATATTTCATTTTTAAAAATTCAATTTAAAAAAAGCTGTGCTTCCCTTCCCACCATACTTCATCAGTTCTATAAATACCTGTCCCCAATTTTTTCTCTAAAAATATTGCTAGAGAGCTCCTGTCTGAGTTGTAGCTATGGTTCTTCCAAAAATTGATCTTTATCTACAATAGAATTTCAACATTTTACTGTATGTTTGTCTATAATCATCTTAACTTTTATCCAAAGCAATCTAAAATTAAAATAAAAACCAACAGTTAAAAGAAACAATATGCAAAATCCTGGCACACAGTTCTTGAATTGTATTTACACTGTGATATTGTAATACAGTTTAGGGACAGTCTCTTGGTATGCAATACTAATTTTATATAATGTCACCCTAAATGTGCAAACCTCAGAACTATTTCTGCCGTTCAGTAATGGTTCACCCAACCATTGCCAAGACCCAGGACTGACTAGTTTTTTTGTAGAATCACTGCAGAGAAAATAATGCAGCTGTACCCACAGCTAAATTTAACCAGAGAAAAGAACAGGTGAGTCATTTCCCTTTCAAATGCCTAAAATTCATTCTGCTAGGTCTGTGTATTGTGTTGTTCAAAGAGTACATATATTTAACTGGAATACTTGCCTTGCAATATGTCTTTTCTATGCCACACACTTTCTGTGGCCCAGAAACATTTATATTCCCCTAATACAAATAATTTGCATTTCCTGCAACAATTGCTGTTGTATTATACATATTATACTGTCTTGCACCCACCCTTATCTTCCCTTGATGATATAGAGAGATTGTACACAATATATTGAAGGTAAACCTTGGGTTTGCCTTTTCTTTCCAAAAGCAAGTAGTCAATAATTTCAAGGTGTTGTATATTTCCAAGTACAAGCAGGCATGGGCTTGTGGCAGTGTGTGAACATAATGGATACATCTTTTTTATTCTGTCAGACTGACCCAGAGGAGCACAGAGTTCACTGAAATAAGCTGTTCTGTAGTTGGAATTAAGTTGTCCCCTCAGTGGGTGAAATAGTAGTTTTATTTGATAATTATTGTTCTCATTTTAAGTACACTAGAATGCCACTAGATAACAAAACTGAAATAAACCCCTCTAGTTTTTTGTAGTCTGGGTTCTGTTGTCCCTGTAGCTGTTATTTCATCCCATGGAGGTGATGGATAGTTGGTAACACTGCAACAAGAGCAATTTCAGCCAATTTGATGGAAAGATTAAGTTCACCTACCAGCAGGGTAAAGGAGAAAGAGCTGCAGACACTCTCTGGTCTGTGTCCCTTCTTCAGTGGGATGTGGTCTCCACCAGAGCATGCATGTGGAGATTACACAGTGCTCATTTTAAAGAAAATACTGCTTTAGGAGTAGTATGGGAAGAGAAGACCGCATATGAAGAGTGTGAAATTTCCTGCAAAGCTGAGGCAGGAAGGCTCACCCCAATATCTGTAAAACAATCCACAGATGTCTCTGTGCCTGTGTGTACGAGTGTGGTCCCTCCAGGGCTGTGTACATGTTTTCCAGCTCTTCTGAATTGGCTAATCTTTTCATTACAGCACATATTATATACTAACAGAGATAAGACCCTCAAAAATTACATGGAAAATAAGTGGAAAATTTGGCTTTTTCTCTAACATTTTATAGTTTGGCCAAAGCATATATTTTTGCAGGTATTAACTGAACTTTCCAAAAGTTTGAAAAGAGTAATTTTATTTTAGTTCATACCCCTGCCCAGATTCTTGGAAGGGAGAACTGTAGTCTAATCCTTGCCCCACAATTATTGCATGCCTTGCTTAGTGAAATGCAGAGCTGATCTCATTTCATTGTATTTTCATTAAACATAACATTACAAATGCACATCCAATGTTTTATTAACCTCTGTGCCTGTGAAATACAGTAGAGCATCACCACTGCTCTGCAACATAGAAAAGAAAAATTCTAAATCAGTTCTATTTCCATGTATTTTAAACTATTAACTTCAGTCACCCTGAATTAGCTGTAAATGGGGCAAATTTGAGGATTTATATTGCTGAAATCTGATACAAAAATTATATAACAGTGTATTATTCCCCTGAACTTTATTCCTTTCATCAAAAAAGCTACAACAGGAGATAAGAACTCATGCCCAGAAGGGTCTATGTAGCAACTTAATTAATACAGAGACGTAATGGGAGACCTGTTTTGTCATCTTTTCTTTAATATGATGGTACTCTTCTATTTGAAGAAGGTCTGCAGTGTTTTTCTGACACTTTTGTACCAGGCAGGTGTTTGTACCTGCAGCTTTTTGGTGCAAAAGGTGGAATTTTTGTTCTGAAGACCCTAGTGATACATGAGCACTACAACTGCATATTTAAAAAGTATGCAGTTGTACTCAACCCTAAAAATTGGAAGGAAAAAGAGTATTATTCAAAGTCATGATTCCTAACTCCTAAATAATTGGAGTCAGGACTTGGACACACACTTGCAGTGATTGCCTTTCTGTAATTTCAATTGCAATTCATCGAAAGCCAGTTCAGTTTTGGGTTTCTTCCAGCAATGGTTCACCCAAGTAGAAAAACTGTCTGGTTGTTGTTAAACTGTTTTGCTGTATTTTGAATATGGCTTTCAACAGTGCATTGATTTCAGCTGCTGCTCTGTGTGCAAGTCTTGTTCTTGTTTGCTGGTAAATGTGCCTGCTATTATCAATTAGCCATGGTCACAGGAGAAAGATGTACAATTGTTTTCTTAACAGAAACTGAAAAAGTACATCTTGAAGAGTGATTTATGCAATGAAGGAGGTACACGATTCTCCTTTTCTTTTTTTATTTCAAGACTTCCTGAAAGAATGATTAAAAAAAAACCAAAACAGAAAAGATTCAGCATATCGTGACATCTAGTCAGAAGCTATGTCCCTTGTTTGTGTCCCCTTCCAGCAGGGATCACAAGTTATAATCACTTACCTTGATCAAATAATTTTGAAGAAGAAATTTGGAATCCCTTCTCATATACATTAAACCAACAAACATTTCTGTTTGTGATGGTGGAAGTCAAAACAGATTTCTTATCCAAAAATCCTTTCTCAGTTTTCTGTAAATGTTCTGGCACAACACATCTGAAATGGCTTGTCTATTTTAGTGATTTGCAGTAGCAGTTTAGTGGCTGCCCCTCCAGTGTGTCATCTTTTGGGAACAGAATCTGCTATGCATATCACAAAATGGGGGCCACCTCTTCTGTCAGCCATTGCTTGTTCAACTGCAAATTCTGAAGCAACTTTGAACAGGAATGAGCCAAGGCCACGTAGCAAATTAATACTGTAAGAAATACAGATAAACTTCAGAGCATTCATTTCTTCTTCAGCCCTTATGAGTAAGCATTTAGATACAATAATACAAATTATTGATTTTTCCTTTAATAAAATTGCTGCTTGCAGGAAGTCAGGGATGAAACTATAAGATTGTAAGTCTTTCAGGACAAGAATGCCAGGATTTAGTCTATAAAGTGCTCATATTATCCCTTTCTACATTTTGAATACAAACCAAAGGTGATTACCCAGAGAAGCTGTGGCTGCCTCTGGATCCCTGGAAGTGTCCAAGGCCACTTGGACATCCTAATGTTGGACATCAGGGCTTGGAGCATCCTGGGATAGTGCAGGGGGTGGCACTGGATGGGCTTTAAGGTCCTTTCCAGCCCCAAACATTCAATGATTCTATGAAGAAAAGCAGGAAACAGGTAATGAGAACTGTCCAAAGTGAATGCTCAGGCATGAAGGGAAGGAGGGCATCCAGGTCTTTGGCAGTACTTTTCCACAGATGTGCCTGTGCAGGTGTTAGGGGTACTTTTACTTTGGATCAGATCTGATCTGGAACATGCCACTCAAACAGATGGGCTTGAGGTTAAGCAGCCAGGAGAGCTGTCCAGGGATTAAATACATTTGCTGAAGGCTTGTTCTCAACTGGGAATGTTGACAGCAGCTGTGTGTTGAGAAAATTTTCCAATCTTCCTGGTCTTCAATGGAAAAACTAAGAAATAGTTTCAATTACACACATTTTGTTTTAGCTATCTCAAAAAAAGAAAAGTAATTGGAGCTTTATTTATGCTCATTATTTTTAGAAAAACTCAACTCAGACTTTGGCTGCTTGCTCAGCATTCTGAAGACTTGCTTAAGGAGTTTGAAGAATCATAAGCTCTAAAATTTTCACTGTCCTTGAGAGAAAGTCCTTTGTATTTGTTGTGAATGCTTAATATTATTAGGATACAATTGCATAAATTGAAATAATAAGCAGCTCTCTGTGTGTCCCAGAGGACAGTGTTCTTTATTTTCCCCTTGGAACAGTGATAACTTCTTTGTTACACCCTCACAAAGTGAATATACAGACAGATAAGCATGTGCTCTCACAGTGTTTACCCATAAGTCTCTATGTTTTTATTGACATGGAATGCTAGGAAAAGTATAAATTGCTGTAGAACTGGAAAAGTATTTTCAGTGAATAAAACAGATGTTATCTTAGCATGAAACAGATGTAAAACTCACTAGTGTTTGTCTCATAAAGTATAGCATTTGGTTGAATACAGCTGGTGCCAGGATTACAAATTAATCATGTTTGAATGCATTTTTGCTAATTAGATCCCCCTCTGTGACTCCTCTCTCCCCCTTAATAAATTCCAAATGTTAGCATTCCCTTTTTTTTTTAACTTGTGGGCATTTAAGAGTCAGCCACTTTTTGGTATTAGAAAACTTTTCAGTAGTGATGAATTTGAAACTATAGCTTGTTCAAAATCCAGCACTCTTCATTTTGCTAAGTGTGTGGCTTTTGGTATGATGATGATTTATATGTCACAGGGCAGCTGGAAAGTTTAATTGTGAACTTAGATTGAATCACTTGTGGTTTTATCTATTGACTTTTCTCAGACCAGAACTAATATTGGTTTGTCAACAACTGACTCCAATAAAACACATGCTTTGAGATAAGAACCTGTACTGGGCAGGAGAGAAGAACATGATTTTTTGTTGAGCTTTATGTTAGCTCTGAAATAGAATTGATTCTGTTCCAGCATAAGTGTTGAGGCTGTATAAGAAAGTTGAAAGTCTTGGGGTCCTGTGCAAAGTTGCATTAACAAGAATGGCATTCATGAAAGTCTCTGAAAAAGTAATATTCTGTTACTTCAGAACATTCTTTTGTACAGAAAGATGAATTCATAAAGTTATTTTTATAAATCACACAAATCTTTTAGTGACTTGCATATACC
This sequence comes from Leptocoma aspasia, assembly GCA_013399835.1. Taxonomy (NCBI): domain Eukaryota; kingdom Metazoa; phylum Chordata; class Aves; order Passeriformes; family Nectariniidae; genus Leptocoma; species Leptocoma aspasia. The sequence continues at coordinate 30,818 of VXAX01001099.1, read as the reverse complement.
ACATACAGGGATTTCACTGGATTTTCAAATCAAAGTATAAACTTCTAACTGGATAGAGACCTTTTCTAATTTACTGCTTAGAGATACATTTGCTGGGATGTTATTATACAAACTACTAAAAAGATCACTAATAATAGAACAGTTCTGTATAAGACAATTGTTAGTTCTCATCAGTTTGGTTGTTCATGCCATCTTTGTTTTAATGTGTTTGCCCAAAGCTGTGGATTTGTTAAATTTCATTATGTTTTCACAACTGATGAGGTAACAAAAGGAAGTGCATTCCAAAGCAGAGCTTTCAGATCTTACTAGACCCCGTCTGCTGCAATATCAGCCAAGAAAAAGGCATAGTTTGAAATGTACCTGGTTTGAAGTGTACCTAGTTTAAATAATTTGAACATTTTTAATTAGAAATAAGAAGTTCACCTAGCCCTAAAGCCAAGTAAAGAGTCCCTTTTCCTTTCACCTGTAATTTAAGGATGAGAGCGATGACAGCTGGCTTCCTGCAAGAAGCAGTGTTGAACAAGTGGGCAGCAGCATCCCCTGCCAGCTGAAATATCCCTGGCATTATGGTGCAGCCCCCACATAGCACACTGAATTAATTGAGCCTTCAGCTGGCAAAGCCATGGAACACAATGGATAACTACATCTGGGAGAAAAGGTTAAATGCACAAAGCAAGGATATGCAGCTTTACAGTCCAGCTGTGGGCCACTGTGCCAATCTAAGCTTGTCATATTACAAAAAAATAGTGAAATACCCAAAATATTTCCAAGCAGCATATCAGGATCACAAAAAGCATGTACCTTTCCCCAGTTAAAACAGTCATTTACACCCCAGCCATTTTCCTCTCACCCTAATTTGTCCATGTATGTTTACCTTCAGTTGAACTAAGTTGCTTAGAATGTGAAACCCAAATACTGAAGCATCTCTGGAGGTCAGTTTCTCTGGTGCAGCAGGAATTGGAGTTGAAGGCAGCTTTGGATGATGGTAAAAAAGCAAATGGAAAGTGAATTTACTGTCCAACTTGACTTGCAGGAGGTCGAAAGAGAAATTTCATTCAGAACCGAGTGTGGACTTTATTATTCCTACTACAAACAGATGATTCAGGCTGCTTCCATACAGCAAGGTATTGTAAACTGTAAAGTAAGTTTTGCAGCTGACTATTCATAGGTTTGGTTGGGGTTTTTTTTTTCAAATATAATTGAGAACAAGGCATGCCATAACTATGAAATATAATGTAACAATTGTACTGGAGACAGGTTTATTCTGTTCCTATGCCAGGGAGCCACTAAGTTATGGACATAATAAATTTCACAATGATGCATTGATTCCTGTGCCACACCTACACATGCTGATGAAGGCAATCTCTTTGAGGGACAGCTTTCATATCTGTTAACGTTTCAGCTTGCTGGTTTATTCAGTTTATTACTTTCATTTTTATTCTTCTCTTGTTTAATTTGAGCTATGAGCTATTTTTGGGAAGGGGCAATGTTTTTTGCTGTATTCCTGGACAGTAAGTGACACAAGGAGCAGCTTCCAAGGAAATCATATACAGTGATGGGGTCTTTCTCAGACAGGTTCATGTTTTCTAGATATTTAGCTGTTGCTCCCTAGCAATTTTGCTTATACTACACATTTTTCAATATTAACTTCACCTGTGATTAAAGTAGAGCTAAGAACAGTTCTCAGGATCCAGAATGTACCACAGAGTCTATGCCGGGGATGGAAGTATAAAAATAAATGTTTTATACACTACTAAATATATAGTACTTGAATTAGCACTGTGAGTCACATTTGAAGCAGGGAAGCTGAAGACCTCAGAAGGTCATGTTGATTCAGAGGTAATATGTTCTGAATCATTGACTCAAAGTTTGCAGTTTCTGATGAGAGATCCTAAAATACATTTGAAAAAGTTATTCACTGTTCAAATGAAGATGGAGGGGGAAAATGACAATCTCCTATTTCAATTTCTCTTTATCATTAAGGTTTACATGGTTTAGTATATGACAATAAAACTGAATCTGTGAGGACAATTAACATACTTGAAAGAATGAATGTTTACCAGGAGGTGTTTCTCAGCATTCTGTATAGGATTCTTCCAATTCAGGTAGGCATTTATTTATGGCTTTAGATTGTAAGTGCATTATGAAGATTGCGCAGTGAATCATAGCTCCCCTTTGTAGATATTTTCTAATTAGAAATATTCCTGATACCTTTTTAATTTGTAAAAGCAAAACCTAATTCATACTAAGTATAGTCCTCCCCCATGAGTGTTTTAATGTCAACATCAGTATTCTTGTGTTTTACAGCAATACCTAGAGCCTGTTTATTTTTATATCTACACTTTGTTTGGACTTCAAACAGTTTAGGTCATTGCTCTGTATGTAACAAGCTGGCTTCTTAGTGGAACATGGCTTTCAGGGTTGTTGGCAGCTTGCTGGTATATTACAAACAGGTAAGTGAGATTAAACATTCAGTCTTTCTAAAATTGTGCCTAGTTTCAAAGGTAAGGCATTAGAGCTTTAACTGCATGATTAATTGGACAAATCATGAAACTCTAAGGCCTCTCTCCAATTAGCCAGAAAATGGAAAAAATGTTTAAATAACAAAAAATAATTAGAAAATAATCAGAAATGTGCTGATGTATCAGACTGGGCTTTTAAAGGTTCTGGAAGTTTGAGTAGAAAATTTTGTCTTACATTGGTCTCTGAAAGTGGGCTGCAGGTGTGTCTGGAGGTCCAGGTGATGTACCCTGGCTTCTCCAGCATCTCTCAGGTGTTAAAGACATCTGCATGAAAGCCCTTCAGGTATCTCCTTGCTGCCCCACACCTGCCTCCAGGGGTTCCTTCCACAACCACAGCTCATCTGAATTTCATCTTTTCTCTCCCCTTATTCCTGGAGTCATCTCCTGCATTAAGCCTCAGAGAAAATACATGGTAATTGAGCTGTTCTAGTGCTTTATCACTTTAAGAATTGTCAGTTTGGAGGTAAAAACCTAAGAACTGGCTTTTTGCCAGCATTAAGCTGCTGGCATGAAACTAAGACTGGTGACATTGGCTGTTACCTGTAAATTACTCATGAAAATAAAAGTACAGTCTTGGTTCTACCAGAAATGTTTGATATGTTAATGAGCAGCTCTAAAGGAATTTATCTGCAAGCACATCCACTGCAGAATAATTACAGGTGTATGGAGGAGGCAAGATGTTTCTTTCTCCAAATATAAAAGTAATTAAAAGTTACATGCAGTGTACAGTATTTCACACGTTTCTTCCATGAGGTCGTCTCTTCCGTTTACAGAATATTTGGAACAAGTTTGTCCATCTTTCTAATAATTGGTGAACAATGAGAGCTTGTTTCTTTTATGCAATATAATAAGTGCATGGAATGGATTTGGATACAGACTTTCTGTCCAGATGAATTACATCTGAGGCTACTGAATAACTCCATTTAGACACATTCTTCCTCCAGCTAGGCATATGTCTTCCAGTGTCGGATATGTTGCTTACTTGCCTTTTTAGCAAATACTTTCTCTACACAAGAAAAAAGAGAATTCTTTGTTTTTAACTTTTAAATCAGGTTTTGCAAATGACCATTCCTTGGGGAATTCTTCTGTCACATACTTCTTATGTTCAAAAGCTTCCAGAAATGACCAAAAGCTCATAAGCAATTAAACTGTGTTTATCCTCAAGTCATTGGGATCACAGTGAAAATTATATTCTGTTTATATTCTTACATACGCATTTGCAAACCAAGAAATGAAGTAATTTGACCTGTGGTGTGGAAATCCACAAGCTGGATTTTGCAAGGAACTAAAAGTTCAGGGTGTATTTGTAATTTCTAAATTACCCAAGCTGTGCTTCGTAAGTAATATGTAATCCATAGTATATTGTTTTACAGTTAGTGAAGCTGAAGTACATCATTTGAGATGCAGAAACAGTGGATAACTTGCAGAACCTTCATAGTGATTTATTTTCAGAGCCAGGTGTGTTGAAGGAACTGGAGTGTAGAGCCTCCATTTTTATAAATAAGGAGTTAAAATAGCGCAAAGATGCTTGTCATTGAAAGCTCTCTGTCACCAAGTGTTTGCTTGATTTTAAATTTGGGAAACTCTCTGTTTTGTACAGAGTAGATACTACAAGGGTAGAATTCACCATTCCTTTAAGGGAGAACTGGGCACTGCCATTCTTTGCTGTTCAGATAGCAGCCATGACATACCTACTCAGAACTCATTTACAGCCTGCTCAAGAAGTGAGTATTTCTGACAAGTGTGACACAGTAAACTTAGTAACAGAGAACTGTCCTGATCTGCAAGAATTAAAGCAAATGGGTGATACAGTTTCTTTGACCAACAGTTCTTAAGTTACCGCTTCTCATTTTGATCAAGTAACTGCTATTTATACCACAGTAAAACAGGTATTGCATTTTAATCTGAGGGCTGAAACTGTTTGAGATCTGTTTTCTTGCAGATGGTATTACAGTGATAAAACACAGGCATAAGTCAAGAATTTGTATCTCTAATAAAATGCTTGTTATTGTCCAAGCTGTTACTGCAGTTAGAAAATTCAGTGTTTTAAAAGTGGTTTTAAAATAAAACCAGGTTAAGGTGGGCTTTGATTGGGTTTGTTGGGGTTTCTTTTTGGTTGATTTTTTTTTGTTTGTTTGTTTTAACAAAGAAAACTATGAAATAAAATAAAACTTTCTTCCCTCCTTCCAGAGGCTCACACTCATGGCTGTATTCATAGCAATGTTTCTCCTTAGCCTGACTTGGCAATTTAACCAGTTTATGATGCTGATACAAGCATTGGCATTATTCATACTGGACTGCTTGGACATGCTTCCCACAGCAAAGGTAACTTTCTCTTTGGAAATAACCTACTTTTGTTTCTTTGCCTTCATAAAGCCAACAGTTTTGAAGGTGTTTTCCTAACCAGTGGCCTGGATGCCCAGAGTAATACAGATTATGCTGTGTGCCTTGTGCTTTGAAGTGATCACAGTGTATATACCCTGCAAGTGTAAAAGTGAATGAAACAACACAATTTCTGATTTTTGTTCTCTTTAACGTAGTTCATGTCTATTTAATTTCTGTCTACTTTTGTTTAGACACTATTTGACACTTCCAAACACCATCCTAACAGTTGATCTGATACCACAGCTTTAGCATGGCCTCTTGAAGTTGCTAGAAGAAAAAAGTACCACAGGAAATCTTTGTGTAAGCTGAAGTCAAAGCAGTGTATGAATTTTGCCTCAAGCATTGTGCATCCTCATTTGCCAGTCAGGGCCAAGCTCTGTGCACAGGAGGAGGATGCAGAGCACCAGGTTGCTGGGGAGAAGCAGTTGTCTTTCCTGCATTGACATTCACCACAAAATAACAGCATTGCCCATGCTGTGTTGCTGAGCTGGAGAAAGCCAGAAAATAAAACAAGTCTTACTAAGAAGGTCAGGGATCATTGACAGTCAATCTTAGAAAACAGAAGTGTGCTGTGGAAGATGAAGACATTGTCTTTGACATTACCATTGCTGTGAAATTCTACCAAGACCGTTTTAGGCGTGGTGAAAGCTTGCACTGGTTGAAAAAGGTTCTAACTTCAGGAAAGGTTACAGGAGGATGAAGAGGAATTAATGTAAATTCATTTTAAATTTGAAGCAGACTTGAACTTTACTGGTTGTATTAATTTAACTGAAAATTAGTATGGTGCCTGTATATCAAGATAAATGTGGCTTACTTAAGTGTCTGAACTCTTCCTTACATCTGCAACTGCAAGCTGAAGTCAGCAGTTAATGTGACTGGTCAGCTGCCTTAAAAGTCAGCAAATTACCAGCTTCATCCTGAGTTATTCCAAAACAGACTCACCACACCACTGTGTCTCTACTCATTTTCAAAAAAGCACTACTTAGAACTGTTTGGCTCTTTGATACTGATTCACACCACTGCTGTAATACAAGACTGAGCTTGGGATCTTTGTGTGAGGTGAAATGTATATTTTGGTACCACTGTGTCAGAAAATCGCCTGGGGTTTAGTGTTTACATTGAGCTGAGCACTGATGATAGTTTAGCATAACCCAAAAGGGATTATGTGGAACTATTACTGAAAAGTTTGAGAAGGCAGGTGATGTTTGTTTGCTCAACTGCACCGAGCCATAACTCTTTAGTCATAAAGACATCACAGAGGCTACAGAAACACTTCTTGGACTAAAGAAAATAAAAACATCTTCCAAATATTAAGTAATTAATATTTTTCTCACACTGCAGTTATTTATCTGCTTGATTATAGGATCAGGCTTCCTTAAGTATAGAATGAGCATAAAATATTAACCTAAGTAGTTCAGGACATAAATATAAAAAGGATACAGTAATGGCTTTATATCGTGCAGTAATGATTTACTGCAAGGTGATATGTTCTTTGCAAAAATGTTGAAATAAATTATAAAGCATATTTAGAGAAAAGCAGCTGTGACTGTAAAGTTTTGTAGACATAAAAATCTCATTATTGTTACAGGTTACATGGCTCTATATCATTCAGATTTCTGGGTTACTGCTGGTCTGTGTCCTCCAGTTCTTCAATTCTATGATTCTTGGATCATTAATTATAAGTTTTAATGTTTCTGTCTTAATAGCAAGAACAATCCAGGTAGGTACCAAAATATTTCTGTAGTACTAAATAAAGAGTATTTTTATATATGTGTTTGTGTATATGTGTGTGTGTGTGTGTGTGTGTAAATGAGGAATTTAGATGCATTATAATTTTCATTTACTAATACTAATTAGAAGAATTACTATAGCATACAGCAACCCAAACATTGCCTGATCAAATAATGAATTCCATTACATTAACTGCAGCTTAACCAAGCACATCAGACATCATAATTCCACATAATTGCTATTAACATTAATGATTGTGCAAGCTGCAGTTTAGATCCTGAAAAAAAAATTGCGTAAATGGACTTTACACATGTTTCAGCAGGACTTGTCTTGAATTTATGGATCTGCCTTCAACAAAATAATCTGTAACAACTAGGCGCATGTTGAGCTCAGCTTCCTGAAATCCATTGTTTCTTTCAAAGATTAGGGGTTTTTTACTGTAGTTATACAGTTCTCTTTTTTCTGATTTTGGCATTGGTGACAGCCTCTACCACAACAAAGGGGTTTACAGGGCCATTCCTATTGTGTGCACCTATTCCCAGTTGCCTGTGAGCAGCTTGTCTGGATCTGGAGCTTGTAACTAGAAAATTGCTCAAAATCCTATCAGCTGACAGAGCCAGAAGATCCTTTTGCCATGGGATGCTTCCACCTCTGTTTAGGTGGAAGGTGTAATGAGTAGGTATTTCAAAAGGCATACAAAATAGTGGAAATGAGGGAATAAGTTCTGTAAGTACAATAAGGCTGCTGCCTAAGAAAGGCTGTTTGGCTGCTTCCAAAACTCTGCCAGATCAAAGCTTTTATGACATTGTCCCCTCAGTTTTGTGCAAGAAGTACATCTTTATTCTGGATAACTGGTTCTATAGCCATTTTTGCTTAACATGAACCCTAATGCAAATTTGGTGCTGCTCAGGACTAGCAGATCAGCTGTTTCAAGTAGCCTGTGATGCTTTTGTTCCAAATACATTAAAAAAACCCAACAAAAAAAGGGTTGAAATACTAATATTTTCTTCTTTGTAGAAAAACCTAAAAGAGGGTGGCTTGCTTAATAGGCTTGGGAAACTTATCCTCCATGTTCTACTAGTCTTGTGTTTGACTCTCCTAATAAATAAATTCATTAAGGTAGGCAAATAATTTTTAATATCAAAAATTACACACTGTATTATGTTAAAAGCTGTTTGTTAACCATCTACAGGAATACCATTAAACAAAAACTGGAGTGAGATTTCTCTGCATCTCAGAAACTGCATTTTAGAAATTAAAGATCGTTTTGCTAATCTGTGATATATGGATTTGAAAACTTCATAAATTAACACCAAATAATTGGTGTTAACTTGAAGCTCACCTGTAATTTTATATCAGTTGTAGATCTATACTGTTGAGCATTTGCATTTTCACTGAATTTTCTTTTCAATGAATGCAGTTAAAACTGAATGCTTCTTTGATTGCAAAGCACCCATCTTACTAAGCCTGTGTTGCTTTACAGTTTCATTTAAATGACAGAAACTGTTTACTCTGCGACATCTTTGATATTTAAAATATAATTTCCTTTCTCTTCCCCACTATGTAGAAAATTCTTAATCTTGAATCAGATGAGCATATATTCAAATTCCTGAAAGCAAAATTTGGATTTGGAGCAACAAGGTATGATTTAGCTGCAGTTTTGCTTTTTTGTTTGACTTCTTTAATTGAAGCCTTCAGGTTGTTCTTATTTCAAATGTGTGCAATAAATCACAGAGTTTTACCTCATGTTTATGTCAGACTTGCCCTAAGAATAATCTGCACAACTGTGACTTTATAATTTCTTGGGAAAAAAGGAAACTTTGATCGATTTTGACATCAAGTTATGAAATACATGATGGACAAAGATGTTTTTTTTTTTTAGAGATTTTGATGCTAACCTGTATCTTTGTGAAGAAGCCTTTGGTTTACTACCTTTAAATACTTTCTCAAGACTCTCCAGTACATTACTTTTCTACGTCTATGGATTTGTTCTCTTCCTTCTGACAGTAGCAGCTGTAATTGTTGCCTTTCGGAACCTCAGGTAAATGCAGTTTTAAGGTAATTCACATTTTTATTAAATTTCTTCAGCTGGCTGAGGAACTGACAGGTGAACACAGCAGCAAATACAGGATTGCTTTGCACAGCTGCTGAGGAGTGGGGTGTATGATAGGGAAATCAGGTAGAATAAGTAACTTCCTGTTGAAGCTAAAAATCTAAACAAAGGAACATCCTTCCCTAGATTCAGTCAAGCTCTTTGCTGTTGAAGTTTTGCAGTATGTATAATGTTGGTTGGGTTTTTTGGGACAAGGGAAAGCGGGGGAAGGATGTTTTTATCTAAAACAGTGTTTTAGATAAGTTTCTGTAGTTCATCCCATTTTCCCTGTGCAAAGCACTCCAAATCACAGATTTCCCAGGTGTTACCCTCAAACTGCCCAGAAATGAGCTGGAATAATCTGTGCTGAACTTTATGATCTGTGTGAAGAAGCAGGAATTATAACTGTGCATCACTGCTGGCAGTTCCCAGAGCTAATCTGTGGGATTCTGAGGTATCTGCAGAACACAGACTAAAATCAGACAGAAATGCTCTTAAAAAAAATGGTTCATTATAGAGCTCTCAGTTTTATGTGTATAACCTGGGCAAAAGATAGAAGGGATCATATAAAATTTGATTAAGTAAAAATTCAAGGAGTGTCACCTGACTAGTGTCACTATCATAGATTTTAGGGAAGACTGGATAAAAAGGAGAGACAGCAAGAGAAAGGGAGAGGATCCAAGACATTCCAAAACTATGTTATGACAATTACATATTACAGTAGTAATTGTCTAATGTCAGTCATCTGTAAATAATTTTGCTACTATTCAACCAGTCTCTTAAAAAACTTACTGCATCAGTCAATTTTAAAAATAAAGATTGTACAGCTCTTATTTTCTGCAATCCTAGATGTAATCCCAAACATGTCCCTAATTTTTAGTGCGTTTATCTCACTTATCCCCTGCCCTGAAAAAAAAAACAGGAAAACCCCACACACTGAAGCAGCTTCTTTTTTTTTTTTTTTTTGTAGGGCCCTCCACATGTATTCACAAGGCTAGACACCTCAAGCAATAACCACTCCTTTCAGGGCTCATTTTCCCCAGCTCTGCTTCCAGTCTAAGGCTTTAGTAATATCCAGATACATCAGCACAACCCCACAAATCACAGTTAAATTCTTCACTCTCATCAGAAGCTCTCTGAACATGGGAGTAGCTGCTTCAAATAAGCAACCAAGCTTGCCTTGCTGTAAACAATTTTATCTCATTCTAATCCAGCTCATTTAAACCCATTGCATTTCCAGAATTCTGCACATGAAAAGAAATACCTGATGTTGCATCAAGTTGGTGTCATCAGGCTAGATTAGATCATAGACACAATAGAAGATTGGGGGTTCATAGTGATGGTTGTTGTTTCTGGCCTCAGAAAGATTCAGTGCTTTTTAATGCAGATAATTATATGAAATATGTTACAGAACTTAATGTAACACTTCTTTTTCTTCAATTAGTGGTTCAAATCAAGTCCAGTTTAAGGAAAAAAAGGAAGAATACACAGTGACACTGAAACCTGATGCTGCTTACAGCTTAGTTCACACAGTTCTTTTTGGATGTCTGGCCTTAAGCACAATGAGGTATATTTTTTTTTATTCTACTAAGGGTAGATGATTGAGTATATTTTTACAAGAGTGTAAAATATGTTGCCTACAAACTGATAGGATCATGAGCCTTCCTTCTCTCCCTGGTGTGTTTCTACTTGTAGACTGAGGCATTTCCCAAAATTCTGCCATAAAGAATGGAAGTTTGGGAACAGAGATGTTCTCAAGAGCACATAGCAAAGTGCAATGTGAGTCCTGTACTCAGTTTTTTCTGAGGCCTGAAAGCCCAAGAAAACTGTGTTCAGAATTTCTCTGGACATTAACTGCTCTCACAAGCAGCTTTGCAGAGCTCCAGATGATCATGAGAAGCTTGTGTTCTTCCAGGATGAAGTACCTCTGGACATCCCACATGTGTGTATTTGCATCCTTTGGCCTGTGCAGTACAGAGGTTTGGAAGCTCATCCTGAAGTGTCTCCATCTCTACACGTCCCAGAGGGTGAGCACTGTCCTCACAGCATTTCATCCACTGGCCTTTGCACTGCCTCTAAACCAAGTCAAGACTCAGGGTTGAATGTTGTTTGTAGTTCCCTCAAAACAGGTATCTCTACTGGATGTTTGTTTAAATTTAGTAAGTAAAATGGATTTTCTGGTGGTTTCTATATTAAACAATTCCATTGGAATACACTAGATGGCAATATAGATGTGGCTATGAAAAAGAACCATAATTTTACTGAAAAAATCTCCATATTAAGAAATCATCAGCAGTCTGAGAAGACCTTTGCAGTCAATTATATTGAGTGACAGTGTTTTCCACCTTGTAGAATATAGATTTGAAGATATAAATCCATCCATCTGTGATGGGTCTGTAATTAGGGTTTTACTTGAAAATAAAATCAGAATATGGGCTTAAAATTCAGTCTCTTAAATTCCACTACATGTTAAATATTTCAGATATCAATACATTAAAAATTAAGTCTATTAAATGTATAATCAAAATAACCTTTTTTTTTTCAATTTCTCATAGACACAGGTGATTAAGTATTCTATACCAATAATTACATTACTGTACATTTCATTTAAGGTAAGAAATTTTTTTTCTCAATTTTTTGGCATTTTCTGGTTGCATGAAATTTTTCCTTTCTCCAAGAAGGGTGTTGTCTTATTAGTAACTACATGCAAGAATTGTAACTGAATTTTAAAAATGAGGATTGCTGTGCCTGTGGAATTGTGTGTGAAGGATCAGTTTGGCTTATTTGATCCAAAGTAGTTGTTCATAGATACAAATGTTTATCTGATTATATGTGTAAGTAGCAGGTGTTATTTAAATCCATAATTTTATGGAAATGGGAGTTGTCTCTTTTGGTTTTAACTAAGTTGTGGATAAAATGCAGATTGTCCCATTGTGTAATGATTTATTGTAGGAGCAGAAATAATCATAATCTCTACTGCTGTGCCTCATCTCATATATTTTAAAGTACAGAATTATTAAATGGTCAAGTACCTGGTTTGTCTTCTGTCTGTTCCAGAAACAGAATATTATTATTGTCAAACACTTAAATGTAAATGCATAAAACATACCTAAATCAATAACATGTACAAGATCATCAGTCTGTCACAGCAGTGAGATTTAGAACACTGATTTAATGGGCAGACCATTCATTTAATCTGTAGACACAAAGACAAAAAATTCAGTCTGCTTTGATGGAGAAGTTGTTTCTGCAATAACTTGTCTGAGATGAAAATACATCTGTTAAATAATTCCCTTCAGAAAAACAAGATTAATTTCATTGTTACAGTTCAAAAGGCAGTAGTGAAGCAGTTAAGAAAAGCAGTAGTGAAGCTAGTAGAGTTCACTCCAGTATTGTGTTCCCCCCTCTAAAACTGAAAAAAAAAGTTTAAAAATACTGTTTCCACCTAAATTGTCTTATTGTTCTGTTAGAGGACTTTTTTTTGTCCACTGATGTGACAGTTAGGAAGTCATTTACCATTTCCATCATCTCTGAATATGAAACAATGCCATTTCTTTTGACATGGGGGATACCAAGAGCATGACATGCTGATAGTCTAATGTGACAGATCACTAGGAATAATTTTCCTCCCACTCTTCATGAGCAGATGTAAAGTTCCTAAATCCTGTCAGATTCAATTCTGAAGTCAACAGAAACCACAGATTTTATGGGCTTTAGAGCAGTCATTAGTTGTGCTCAGTCTGCCTGAAAAGCATCATTTTTGTGTTTCTTCTAAATTGAGGAAATAATTTTTATTGACATTAAAAATACTATTTTTCAAATTCCTCAGTAGGAATGAGAAATTCATCACCTCTCAGTGTTTTTTTTGTCCTGAGTCAGTTCTTGCAGTTGAGCTCCCAGAAGAGTGAATCTCTCTGTGGGTCTTTTTTGCAAAGCTGAAAAGAGTTGATGAGAAGCCTGAGGGAATCACAGAATATTCTGATCTGGAAGGGACTCAAAAGGCTCTTGTCCCAGGTGCCCTGGCAGTTGTCAGACAAGAATTCCTACAGAGAGATCCAGAAAGTACCCATTGCTTCTGTGAGAATGTAGTTTTGTATTCTCTTTCCAAGACCTGATAAACAGACAATGGAAGGAGATTTTTGGAACAGAGACTTCGTTATCTTTCTCTTTTCCAGACAAGAAATTTATCTGTTCAGTCGCTGCTGCTCAGATTGCAGGGGCAGTGTCTCTGTACAGCACAAAGTTAACTGGCCATCAGCACTGGTTTTCTTGAATTTGTAGGAGGGCAGTTTGGTGTTTCATTATCTGTTACATTTGTCAGAAGAACTATTCTTCAGTGCAGTTCCTCAAAATAGGATTTTTATGGGATTATTAACCTAATCCTGAATAAGCTAATGAAAGCCTCTTTTGAGGCATGTGGTTACTACAGCCCCAAATAAATCACTTGAACAATAATTTATGGAGATGCAGATGTAGCTACAATGCTGGCTTTCTTTTAGATTTCAGGTACAGGATGTTTTGAAACCTGTAAGATATCTGTATTCCTGTTTACACGTGTTCTTCATTATTGGAGCAAACACCTTTCAGATAAAGTGAAAATGCTGAAGTATTTCCATGCCTACTTTAGCTGTGCTGCAGATAACACAACCCATGCATAAAGCAGCGCCAAGTAGTATTTATGTTTCACTTCTTACACTTTGTAGGTAGATTTCACCTTTATCTGTGTTCATTGTAATTTACCTTCATTATAATGCTCATCAATTTGTGTTTGCATGTCTATAATTCCTGAATAAATTGTTGGTACTTAAGGTGAGCTCCTAGCTTGAGCATTCATATTCCAAGGATTGCCAAATATTCTTGATTTCTCTCTAATAGTAAACTCTCTATTCCTAGTACTTCTCCAGCTGCATTTTTATCTTCATCGTGGCCAAGTCCTTTTGCTCCAAACATGGACATTTATTACAGCACATATTGCACTATATACCCATGACCTGAGCAGTCTGGCTGTACTGAACAGCTTCAGTTCAGGGCTAATTTAAGCCACTTGACAACTGGTTTCTTTTCCTGAAGACTTTGACCCCAGAGACAAGCACTGTTACAAGCTGGAAACCCACATTTCCCTCAGTCTTCTGAGCAGTTTGTTACATCCCTGATGTGCTCCATCTGTTCTTTTTATCCTCTCCTGGTGTCACCAGACTTTTTCTCAATCTGACATGTACTTGATTTACAAGACAAAGTTCTGTCAGTGTTATTGGTCCATATTTTCATATGCTTTACTTTCTATTTGTCATTCTCTTGTATTTGGAACTCCTGAAGTACCTTAGTTCTCTCTTGGTTCTACTGATCAAATGTAGCGCTACCTGGAAATTTTTCAATTCAGTAATAGCAAGCCCCATGACCAGAATTTTCCTCCAGTGGAAACTGCTTATACTCACTCAAAACTTGCAGTATTGTGACTTAAAAAGCCTTTACAGAGTGCCTTGGAATAGCCCCAGCACTGAGCAGGGAGCTGTGCCACTGGGTCCTCAGGAGGTTGCAGGGCAGGGTGCACTGACTGAAAAGCAAAGCAGAGCCCATTCCTTCTGTGTCCACCCTGGAGGACTCCAAGCTCTCAGAATGTGTAGCTATCCAGGGCAGTTTAGTAATGAAGAGAGGAAATTTCGATTCATTATGAGACTCCACAATCTCCTTTCACAACAGCTGAATTATTTACTAATCTCTGGGAGAGCTTCTGAAGAGCAGAAATACATCTGTTGTACTGCTGTACTTCCCAAAGTTTCCCCACAGTTGTGATGCTGCCATGGCTCCACCTGGGAGATGCCACAAGTACTTGAACAAGTGTTTTCAGTAAGCAGTTACACTAGTGAGAATCTGAATTGGCCCAGTTATACCTCCTGCCCCCAGGCCTGCCACCTAATCACACTTTTAGTGAAGGATGCCTGTGTTTGCTTAGGGGCTCAGCAGCACCACATTCAAATTCCTTCTGAACTCTTGGATGAGCGTTAAAATGGGATGATTAATGGCTTTTTAGATTATCAGTGGGTTTTCTTAGACTCCTTCCTGAAGCATTTCAATTTTCAAACCAGCAGTCCTTATTATCTACATAAAGCAGGTTTGGCATAGGTTTCACCATAACAACCTCTGTAGTAAAGACTGATGCACAGCAATCTGTCATTAGCATTGTCATTATCTTCCTTAATTGCTCCCTTTTGCCCTGGAATATTCACGGGCTTAAACAATAAACCCTTAAATAAATCACTGTTCACTGGCTTAAACAATAAGCCCTTAAATTAATCACTGTTCCCTTTAGCTTTTTGGACAGGAGGGGTAAGTTTTTCAGAATCAGCTTCAATCCTTTTTTCTCTCCTCTAGATTTGATTGATGTATTCTTTATCTGTAGTAAATTTTGAAATGCTTTCCCCTGATGGTCTGTTGGTTGTTGTCATTCAGTCACAGTTTTATTTTTGCCTTCAGTGATTCTCTTTTAATTCCAACTTCTGAAATACCATGAGTAGCATCCGCAGCACATCTAATAATCTTTACTTTTGATACAGATTTCCTGCCTTCTTAAGTTTAGTTTTATGTTTCCTTTCTAAATTTAATGTTAATTCCTGGGCCCTTTCCTTATCTTGTCATCATTGACAATGGGCAGTTCTGGTCCTGTTGGTCATCTGGCAGGAGCTGCAGATCTCAAACCCTGAAACTGTGTGTTCATCCTGCAGTGACAGCCACCTCTCCTTCCTAGGAAGGGTAAATAGATAGACACTTGTGTCTTGCAGTTTACCCAGGAGCTGGACATGATTATTTGCCAGCTAAGAGGAAGTAATACATTTCAGCATCCAGGACTTGTTTGATTCATTCTGTCTTCAGGTTGTTCTATTTTGTTTCCATTTTAGTTCTGGCCAGGAATAATGGATGAACTATCAGAGCTGAGAGAATTCTATGACCCAGACACTGTGGAGCTGATGAACTGGATTAAGTAAGAGGATTTTTTCTCTATTTCAGTTAAATGCTATTTGTGTAGATCTAATGTTCTTAGTTACAATGTTCTCCTTATTTGTCAGAGCTCAGCAGTGAACTCTGGTGACCCCTGAGGATAGTTAGGGTGAGTGGGTTATCAGGAGGTTGGGTATGAGCAGCTGTGGAGAGCAGCTCCATGCTCGGGTTCAGTATCACTGCTGTCTTCCATGTGCATCAGGGAACCAGCTGATGCCTTTGCTCCCATAAGGACACAGTTTTCCCAGCCAAAAGAGGTAAATTTGGAGGTGTCAAGCTTCTCTCATCATATTATAGCTACTTCTTTACATTAATAGACCTCTGCAGTGAAATAATTTTATTCTCCCCCCACCCTAATGTCCTTCTCAACTCCATAACATTAAAAAGCTTGGATGTAGTGCTGGAAAATTTGTACTCTGCAGTCTGTTTGTTGGACTTTAAAACAATCTAAGTTGTTTTTGCTTGTTAGAATTAATCCCAACAAATGTTTTAAACTGCAAGCAAAATATTTTTAATTGAACTTGAACTTGTCACAGCTAGGCATAGGTGAAGTCTCTCAGGAGTGTGAGTTAATAATTCCAACCCCACCCCATCACTTCTTCTTTCTCACAGAGCATAGGAAGGTATTTTTAGGTGGAAACAGTTTGGAATACTTCTTGTAGAAGATGGTGAGAAAAAAGGCCAGGTAGGATGTTCTGTGGAGAGCTGTGAACTGAAAGGGTACGTTCTCTATTAACATAGAGTAACCACTAAAAACTTTCAGGTTGAGTTTCTGAACAGGGGGATTCCTGGGACTTTTATTTATTTGCAACTCCAGCAATGATTTTTAAAAAAGAAAATTGGTTTCATGTTATAGAGGAAAACATTCTGAAAGTAAATCTGAATATACAACATTAAATATTGAACTGTTTGAAGTATTTCCTTGGAGTATTTCCTTCATATGCAATGAACTTCAGTGAAACCAGTCACCCAGCCTGTTCTCCCCATAGCAACATATTTACACTCCATAATGTTGTATTTCTTTAATCCATAAACTGGAAAGAGTAATTTAGAAGTAAAATATATTACAAGCCTTCACTGACTTATTTTGAAAGCAGGCCATGATTTTTTCCATCATTTAGAATCTTTGCAGCCTTATTGACATGTTTTTGTGACTAATGTTTACCAGCCAGTTCCATTTAGCACTACTGTTTTATTAAAAGATGGTAAATGTCTGATAGTTCAGGTCTCCTGTGTGCAATATATAGAGTTATATATAGATTTATACATAAAATATGCATGTGGAGTTATTCCCAGCCATGAACTGGATTTGACTGGCTCCAATGAGAATAATTTTTCATGTGTTCTTAATGCTGAGAATGCTAAACTGGTGCTTGTCATCTCTTCATTCCAAGTCATGACAGACAATTACAGAGGGGCATTTTTTTACTTAGAATTTATTGTATTTAGAAATATTATTCCTATGAAGAAGAGTTAATTATCTATGCTTTAAATACCAGTCAACAAAATTTATGGTAAGTTTCTCAAAGTGGGACAGATTTTCTTAAGTTTGATGTGTATGAGAACACTTTTACTATACTAACACTTGATAGTTGTGCTGTAGTTAATGACCTGTCAGTGCTGCTGTCAGGAACTAATCATTCATTATTAAAACTCAGTATGAAAAGGTCTAATTTGTCATGTATAGCAGTGAATTAGGAATAACTCATCTGTCTTGCAATCTCTCCACAAGAAGAAAACCCTTCTGTCCGCTTAGCTCTAAATGCATATTGACTTGTCCAAATATGCAATCTGAATAATGGCCAACTATTAGTCTGTCCCTGTGAAGTGTCTGCAGATGCATTTCTTACTCTTTCCCTCACTAAAATTGCCATAGCATTTTCAGGAAGATCTACTGGTTTGTATTTGTTTAATTGCAGAGCACAATTTTTTACATAATGATCTTGCCTATCCCAGTCTTCTGCTTTTTTTCCTACCCACCATCTCATTTTCTTAGCTTTTTTTCCACAAAAAAGTCAAGAAGCCAGTGCTCCAGGGATAGTTCACAGTTCTGTTCCCAGCTGGAAGGTACATTAAAATTCTTAGTTTTGGTCTTTCTCCCTAAGACAACAGGAACAACATGCTCATTTGTGAGATGGGGAAGAATATCAGTAGAATGAGCAAATCAATAGCGTGAACTTCCCTACTCTGTTTACTCCTGGTAAGTGTTAAAGAAGCGATGTCTTCTGCCTTTAAAGGGGAAATCTGTCTGCAGTTGTGGAATATTTCAACAGCGGTTACCAAAACTCACAGAAAAATTTCCTAGAAATCTTGGCCAACAGCCAAAACAATGGAAAAGTTAACTGAGACTGAGATTCAGCAGAGCATTGTTGGATGTCAGCTGTACCTGAACCAGGTGTGGGGACAAGCAGGCAAATTTGTATCCTAGTGGAAACCCCACAAATTTCCAAAAAGCGCCTAAGGTTATGCAAATGAAACACCCATGTTACAATGGTGGTTCTTTCTTTTAGTAATTTATACTGATTTATATTAATGGCTATATTTTAATTTCAAGCCAGCTTTAAAGTTTAACTCTGTTACTTGCATTCCTGATTTTCAAGGGTAATCACAGTGAAATCAACACATGTTCCAGACTTTAAAGGCAATATTACACTTTCTTTTTAAATTATTGTTCTTAAATTCTTGGGCTTTTGTTGGACAGATGTGAGTATATTTCAGGCGTGAACTTGAGAGTGCTTGAGAAGTAGGTTTATACCAACTGTGTAGGTGCACTCCTTTATGTGAGCATAATCTGCATGCATAAAATTGAAGCTGGGACTCACAAAAACGCATCTTGTTGCTCTTTGTGGCTGTCGTTTTCCATTTTTGCAATTTTCAGTCTTTCCAAACCAGAGGGAAAAAAAAGAACCATGACAGTGTGACTGACTATGCTTTACTGCCTATCATCTGCAGCTAAATCTGTGATATTTTAATATTGCATTCTGCAAATAAAAAGATTTTCTTTTAAAGAAAAAGAAAAATCTACCATGGCATATTCCTCAGAATCTCCTTTTCTCAAATCCTTTCACTTTGTTGATTCATACCGTACTCAGGCGCTAGTAAAGGAATAATCTGAGACTTGTCAGATTTTATTGCTTTGAAAGCCAAGTACAGGGTTCAACTCTGGAGGACTTTTACTAGAAACAGCCATTTTATTTCTGATGATGTAACCTGTAATTGCAATGTTGGCCATTTCTTCCTTAGTGCTTCCTAAAACCAGCTCACAATAATTCTTTAGTAGTTTAAGAGGAAGAATTACTACCACTTTCAGAGTCTGTGCAAGTACTTCCGGTAAAATCCTTTAATTTTTAATGAGCTATTCTTTAGTATTTGTATAATTCTCTAAATTCTTAAGTGTAAGGTAAAGAAAAGGTTCCTACACTGTAATAT
Organism: Leptocoma aspasia; assembly: GCA_013399835.1. Taxonomy (NCBI): domain Eukaryota; kingdom Metazoa; phylum Chordata; class Aves; order Passeriformes; family Nectariniidae; genus Leptocoma; species Leptocoma aspasia. Next base: position 11,663 of record VXAX01001099.1, on the reverse strand, counting down.
AGTGCTTAGTTTACCCATTAGCTCAGCTGTAATTAACTTGTTGAAAGCTTAGAGCTTCAAAAATAAATGAGATTATTTGTTCAAAATGCCATCAGGTCTGCTTGGAATGGCATTTAAATTATATAATGTAAATCAGTTTGACCTGTAAGTCCTTGTCATTATTTAGTGACATTTCCTAGAGAATAAATTGTTTGCAGGTTGGGCAGTGTGGTATGGAGCTTGGCAGAGAGCTATAAAAACAAATTATCCTTTCATTTTATACATCATTTGCTGAGACAGTTGTAAAAATGGCTTGTTTTTTGTATAATAGAGAAGTGTCATTCAGGGATTTGCAGCACAGGAGGTGCCCTGGCTGCAGAGCCCTGCGGTGGTGCCTGGCTCAGGCAGGGTGTGGGCAGGAGTGTCCCTGGGATGTAGGAACCATCCTGGCCCTGGGAATGCTCCTCAGCACTCCTGTGTCCCCAGAACTCAGCACTGGCACCCACAGGAGCTCTTGGAGAGGGAATTGGAGAGCACAGACACTGCCTGGGGCTCTGTATCACCTTCCAGTGTCACCTCCCAGCTCTCTGCCCAGGGCACTGAAATCCAGCACTTGTGCTCCTTTCCCTGTGCCAGTGCAGCACAGGGAGAGAGGGCTTCCAGTAGCTCCTGCTGGTGTGGGAACATCTGAGCTGGCCAGTAAAATACAGACAGTGACGTGTCTGAAGGAGTATCATTTCCTAGGACTTCATACCTGTAAATCTCAGGGAAACACCTGCCTTTATCTGGAACAGCAGATTTTAAACTCCACCCCGGACCAAAGCACTTAAGGCAGTTGTTTGAAAAGCAAGCAAGGGTCACTAGATTGTCTTCAAGGGATAGGGAGAGCAGGAAGTGCTGGGCAAAACTCCTTCTGTCTGTTAAAGAATGCAGGTCAGCTGTATTCTCCTGGGCAGGAGTGAATGCTTTTGGAAATGGGAGGAAGGGAATCCTGAATCTTCTGCACAATCCATTTTCTGAGGGAAGATTCACTGAGGGCTGCAGCTCCAATCTCTGCTCCATGTGACCAGAGCAGGGTCAGGCTGGAGCTCAGGGAAAGGTTCTGCTTCCCCCAGAGGGTGCTGGCACTGCCCAGGCTGCCCAGGGAATGGGCACGGCCCCGAGGCTGCCCGAGCTCCAGGAGCGTTTGGGCAGAGCTCCAGGGATGGACAGGGGGATTGCTGGGGGCTGGGCAGGGACAGGGGCTGGACTGGATGAGCCCTATGGTCCCTTCCAACTCAGTGTATTCTGTGATTCTACGTTTTTGACAAGCACTTTTATTAGTAGATTAATGATAAAGAGCCTGCAGGCTGGTTTGGCTTGTTTTTTTGTTTGCTTTTTTCCCTATGGTTTTGCCTTTGGTACTTGTTGGAAGGGGCTGTGTGAGTTTAAGAAAGTTTGAGTCTGCTGCAGAGCCCATTATAATGCAAATCTGCAATCCAAAGAGCAGGGTTGCCTTGGTAAGGCCAGTCAGGTTTTAAAATTTCAACTAATCTTCAACAACCACAGAAACCTACTTGTCACATTAGAAGTTGCTTGGCCCAGGCATAAGCACAGAAGTGTGTTGAAGATGTTTTAAGAATCATCATTTTTATTTGGGTGTCTAAGATCTCCCCAGTCCCTCTGTGAGTCCAGCCCATGTCCTTTGCAGCTTAGTCCTACAGACTTGTGCTTTCCCACAGCTCCAGGGATGAGTCCTGGCTGACAGCCTGTCAGGGCCATCCCATTTACATAGTACTAAATTCTAACAGGAATTAATTTCTTTCAGTGGAACATGTACTTCAGGACACTTGTGGCTTTGAATATTTTAAGTAATAAATAATTTCTTAAGAGATTAAATATTTTCAGACTTTAAAATGAAACTGGTTTTATAAAGTGCTGAAGGACTAGTCTATCAGTAAAGTTAAACTGGCCTATTAAAAATACTATCTCTGAGATTAATGTACCAGTGCAAGATTTTTTAGGAAGGGTTTGTAATTATTAATTCATTTGCTAAGCATAATCTCTTGAAAGGCGATAGTAAAATTTAATACTTGTCTCTCAACATTTTCAAGCTGATCATGGAGCTTAAAGATGACTGAGTGTGTAGCTGCAGTTTCCAAAGGCTCCCTAAAGTGCAGCCCAAAGTGTCACAGTTACTGGAGTGCTTTAGTGTGTGCATGGGGATGTTAGGCACCTATTCACATTCTAATTTCATTTCAGTTGATTTGATGCGTGCTGCTTTCTGTTGGTTTAGTCTTCACAGACCCTTCCATGGTTATGTGCCTACTAAGCACTAGAAGACACTTCAGCCTACTATAGCCAGTTTCAATTAGCCTGATTATAGGAGTATCCATTGCCTGGCATTTTTACTCTTTCTTTTTGCTCTGCCCTTCTCTTTTGTCTTTGCAAATATTTTAGATTGTAAACTTGTTGGGAAGAAGGCAAGCAAAAATAATTTTTTCCTTATTGGTATTTGAGTGATCCTGAGATACCAGGACTGCTATTTGGAATTTCAAAGGTTACAGTAAAAATAAGTGACAGCATTATTCTGGCATCTTCTGCATCCCCCTGCCCCAGCTTTTTGCAACTGCGATGTCTTTTTTCATAGTTTCTCTACCACAGTTGTCAGAATAGGAAGAGTAATGTCTCATGGAACAAAGTTTTCATTCCAAGTGAATGGTGAATGCTAGGACAGGAACAGAAAGTTTTACCATTCAGATTAAATAATTCATTTTATATAAAGTACCTTATATGTATATATCAGAAACAAACCTAAGTCACAATCAGTTTCTTGAAATATTAAAATAATTAGAATATATAACCTATAAATATGTCAGGCTTTATGAACCTGAGAAATATATGAAATATAGAAATAGTTTAAAATTTTCAGGATCATGTTTTCCTTTAGATTTCCTCATAGTGCTTAGTAAATTTTTTATTTGCAGTTGAGTATTACCATAATTTATCCACTTGGCATTTGAAGAAAACAGTTGTTTGAACAGTTTGCTCCCTGAAGAGAGGAGAAGCAGAAAAATACTTTTGCTGTCTTTTTTTTCCTTCTGATCTGTCACAAGCATTGCAAAAATGCCCCTGCAGAGACTTCCTCAGACTTATCAATGTTTGTTTAGGTCTAACACTCCAAACACAGCAGTGTTTGCTGGGAGCATGCAGCTGTTGGCAGGAGTCAAACTGTGCACTGGACGGACCTTAACCAACCATCCCCACTATGAGGATAAGAATCTGAGAGAGAGAACAAAGCAGGTAAGAGATTCTTATTTTTTAAAGTAACCTTGCCCATGTCACTGACTTCACTCCAGAAAACAGTACTGTCCTAATGCCACACTGCGAAAGGCATCACGTGCTTTACTCGTGGAGTAACTTAGTGTCAGGCACAGGCCCAGGATTTAACTGCTTTGGGATCTCCTGACTCACTTCTGGCAGCTGGGAGTGTCTGAGCAGCTCTGTGCCTGAGTACCCACCTAATCCCAAGGGCACTGGTTTGGCTACTGTGGCATCAGTAGATCCTGGTGCCCACTTGGGCTGTTAAACCCATGTGGAGCATACTGATACTCCCTTCAGTTTCCAGAGCAGCACACAGCATTTGATACAGAAACCACCCTGAGGAACTGCACACAGAGCTGGGGAGACTGTTTCCACCTACCCTTCTGTGGACTTGAGACATTCTCAAAGCCTGACAGCACCATCCAGTGTTGTGGGGCCAGCAGCATCCTCGCCATAACACACCTCTCCACATGGCTACTGAATAAAGCATTTATGGATTGTTTCTTTAATTCACATGGCTTCTCAGTCTCAGTTGTTTGGCTCAAGGTAGAGGAGTCATGCCAGAGCAAACAAAGCAGCAGCGAGTGGTGATGTGGTGTGTGTTGGAGCTCAGTTTCCTTGTCCTGCAGATTTACCAGATCTATGCCAGGCGATCTCCCGGTGACGTGTACGGGATCCTGCGCTCCTTTGGCACGGACTACGTGATCCTGGAGGACAGCATTTGCTACGAGAGGAGGCACAGCAGGGGCTGCCGCCTGCGCGACCTGCTGGACGTAGCCAACGGCCACGTGAGTGTTACAGACCAGGTCAAGGAACAAAATACATTTCACTTGGCTTGGCTCTGAAACCCAGCTACTGAGACCTGAGGTAGCTCAGCACATTTGCACTGTGGGAAGGGAAACCTGCTGGAGCCTTTAGACATTCTCAGAATGGCCAAATTAACACTGCTTGCTTTTAAGCATATTTGAGAATAAAAAAGGGGGAATTTCAGCCTGGGCAGGTAAGTAATCACTTCCTGATGAGCTCCAGGTTAGGAGCACACAAGCAGAGTTCCCTCCCAGGTGTAAATCACTTCAGAGCTTCAGTTCTCTGGGGCGCAGTGTGGTTCTGTTACCACGCTGTGTCAGGGTAGTTCTCAGGCACTTCTGGGGCTGAGCTGGAGCCAGAGCAGGCTGCACAAGCCCAGGCAGATATGGACCTCTGACAAAGCAGCTTTATCCATTTAGAGACACTACTCTTAAGTCTTACTGGTTTAAAGCTGTTTTCTTCCTCCCACTTGTTTCATACTGTGAACAAACCTGGCCAGCCTGACCCAGTGAATGTGTTGTGGAGGTTGCTATGAACTTGATACTGCCTGTAACTGTGAATTGGCTAAAGAAATTTCACCCGTCTGTTCCATTTCATTGCAGATCATGGATGGCTTGGGAGAGAATGAACCTGATTTGAAACCTTCGTTGTATCCTCGCTTCTGTGAGGAAATAAAAAAAAACCTTCCTTCTTACACCGTGCACTTCACCAGGGTGTTTCAAAACAAAACATTCCATGTTTACAAACTTGCCAAGCATAAATAACATTTCCAACCGTGACTTCAAGTTCAGTATTTCACTGCTAGGACCCACATTAGGAAATGCCAATGAAGTTTACAAACAGGTTACGTTTGTATGACATTTTACACTGATGGTTTCTTGTTTGTTACTGTGGTATTTTTTTTAGACTGTTTAATTTTGATAACATTATTGATGTTGCCAAAATTTTCATAAACTCATAAATAAATGCTAGCAGGGACCATTTTGATTATAAATTCTGACCCTCAGAATACTTAGGTTGTAATTGTTTTCCAGTTTCAACTGGTTGGAAGACAAAGGCCTGTGGGAGCACTGCCGAGTGCCAGCCTGTGAATCTGCTCAGCAGTTCAGATTTTCCTCTCAAATGGTAGAAATTCAGTGAAAGCAGCCCATGCTGCTTCTGCCCTGAGTAAGCATTGCCTTTGTGAGTCCTAAAAATAGTCACAAAATGAAGTTTTATCTTCTAATCTGATCCTTTTTGACAGATCCTTGTGCTCTTTCAGTGCCTCTTTTTTGAATTATTCGGGAGTGTATGCGGATATGAGTTTCCAATCTTGAGTGCGATTGCAGAATCGGTGAGTGTGGATTAAGCAAACAGTTTTGAAGAAAAAACTTAAATTTTTGGTCCAGCATTTTTAGTGATCAGAAACAAACTGGTTTATAACATTGTTTAATGATAGAGTGTTACGTATTTCTAGTGAGAAAAAAGGCTGGAGCATGCTTGATACATGTTGCATGTTTGTATCCTTGTAAAATGCTTAGAACAAACAAAAATCCAAATTTCTCAGTTTGGATTCTCAGAACACTTTCCTGTATATACTTTCTGAACTACAGGGGATCCTTTTTCTCCTCGTGTGAATCCCACTAGGATAGCAGATTGGACAAAAGAAAAACTCATCTCTAAATCAGCAGGAAACCAGTATTTGAAATACATTCAGATAGTAGAGCTTTGTTTTGTATTTTAGACACAAAGCTCTATATTTTAGCACAAAATCATTGTGTCCTTGTTCTTTAGCCTAAAACAGAGACTATCAGTATTTTAAAATGATGTGGAAGATTAAGTGAAGCCAGACTTCAATGCTGAGAATTTTGTGATTTGTTTGTACCCTTTGTCTTTTTACCAGCCTGAACTTTGTGATTTGTAGCAGATTTCTAAATGTTATGAAGGTACCACATGGCTTTTGCTGTGTTTTTAGCACTGCTTTGGTTTTAGATTGAAATCAGATATCAAATTTGGAAGCCTCACAGTATTCTCCATCTTGAATTAGACATCCACTAGGTTCATTTGTTTCTTAAGAAAAACAGAATTGTAATAATCAAGTGCCTCTAGACCCAGGTTGAATTAACATTTGAACACCTATAAGAGTGTTTGTGGCCTGTGCAAATAACTCAGTTATAGTAATTACCACTGCAATTAATTTCTATTGATGGGAAACTTAAAGTGCTACAGATAGCAAACTCCACATTTAATTTAATCAAGATGTGTAATGAGATTAGCTGTCACAACTGAGCTGGTCTCCAATTCCAAATGATTTAAGTGTTTTCCCTTTCAGTTGTACCAAGGTAAATTACCAAAGAGATGGAGACGGTTATGTCACATGCTCAAACAATTTTATATTCAGTAAATACTCATTAAACAATGTTCAACATCCTTCTGCCTTTCTCTCTGGCACAGAAGGCTGTGCTGTCGCCAGGCTGTGTTAAATCACACGCTGACAGGAGCTGGGTTGTTACACTGAGCAGCTGAAACTCCTGAGTAATTCCTAGCCTGTATCCTTTAATGAGGTTGGAGACCACTGCAGTTTAACATAATACAATAATAAAACATTTTAATCCATATTAAAACTTTAATTAGGCCTGTAATGATGCATGGTGGTTCTTGCTGCAAGCCTGGGTCAGTGGATCCCTCAGTGAGTGCCTTCAGTAAGTGAAAACAGCCACACAAAAGGTAAAATATGTCTGGGCTGTATGGCTTGTTCTAGGATGCAGTTGGATCTTTCTGGAAAGGTGCAGTAATTTTCTTTTGGTGGAAGGGAGGGATTCCCAAGCCCAGTGATAGCCTGTTGTCTTCAGAATTCACTTGTAGGTAACAGCTGAGACTAAGAAATCCTGATTGGAACAGTAATTATTTTTAAACAGACTTCAAAAATGCAGTCTCTAATATTGCCAAAGGAGAAATTTAACCTTTTCATAGAAACTAACAAGTGGAAACAGGTTTGTTCAGGGCTTTTTATACAGAAAGATGTATTATGAGAGATTATCAGAAAGGTTTAACCCTAAGGGTTATTCCAGGGACTGTAGTGCAGCATTCAGACACCAAGCTGCTTCAAAGAGTAAATCCAAAGGCCAAAAGCAGTTCCCAGCTCTGAGGGAGCAGCTCCTGCCTGCCCCTGTTTGACCAAGGCCTGGGAGGGGCTGGGGGAGAAGGGCTGCACCTCCCATTCCTCAGCTACCTCTCCCCACTGAGAGCCAGCTGTGGGAATGGCAGGGACAGGGCTCCTCCCGTGTGCTCCTTGGTGGCCACAAGGACTTTGTGCTTCATGTGATCAGTGGGATTGTGGTATAAATGACTTTTTTTTAGATTGCAGAGACAAAATGCTATCAAGGAGCCACGACTTTTTTAGGAGAGAAATGCCTTTGAGATCCATAAGTGTATTTTAATTTCTTGTTTCAGTGTTCTGCTGGTGGGATCTAACATAGTTATTTTATAATATGTTGTTGTAAAGAGATGTAATGACTATTGTATACTAAATAAATTGTGTAATTTGAAAGTCACTTTTTTTGCTTGTTTTTATGTTGGGATGGGTTGAGAAAGACCTCGTTTGGGAATCAGCTTTGTTTCAGTCCATATGGAGGAAAGCAAAATATTTTTCATGAGGAAGTTTTCCTTCTCCAGCTCATTATATTATGTATAGCACTGACTTTTGGAATCACCTGTGTTTTAACAGCTCACTGGGCTTCCTTTGTTAGAAGCTAAAGGTACCAGCCATGATTTTTATCAGTCATCACCCTGTGCATGTCAGCTCCAGTAAGGTCAGTAGACTGAGGCAGTATATCCATTTAAATAAACATTACTTCTTTCTTTATTAAGTGTATTATATATGTATAAAATTGTATATTAAATGCTTTGACCAACTGGGACCTGCTTGTTTCCACATTGTAGCTCAAGTTTAGCATTTTTAATGAACAGAAAGGTGCAGTAGGATGTCCTGATGTGACTCTTGTGGCACGAGCTGCAGGATGTGCAGAGCTGGAGATAAAACTGCCCATGTGTAGAACTGGTCTAAAGGGGGCTAGGGGGAGTTGTCACCAGCATTAATTAGGGATTAATGTAATTGATGGGATGCGAGCCACACGTGGTGTTTTTGCATAGAGGGGATTCTGGGCTCCAGGGAACCTCCTCCTTTAAATCCCCAGGAGATGGCCATGGGTTTTAGCATTCTTGTTATTAAGAAAACGCTCAACTTTCTTCTGCCCACCTAATCCTGTTCTTTACAGCCCTGTTTTCCCTTCTAAACCTGCTGGTCAGTAGGTCAGATCTAAGGACAATCAGCTTTCCTATGGCTTCGCTCCATGTTATGTATTTGGATTGTTATTTTAACAGGGGAAGACCACAAAGATTAATGTAGTTGACAGGCAGCCAGATTAAATACTAATATCCACATGATTATTTAAATTTCAGACCTTTACAAACATTTTATGCTAAATAAAATGTTCTTACTATATGTTTAAAGTCTGTAAAGAACATGGAAGAAGATTAATAAAAGTACTAGATTACTGCAAATCCCACCACCTAGGGACGCAATGGGGTTTTTTATTCAATATTTTCCCTTCCCCCCTGACCCAGAGCTTTCTGTGGAAAGCCAGCTGTTCTCCCTGGGAGCCATGGCAGTGCTGGGATAAGCCTTTCTGTAGAGGCACTGAAATATTTGTGTGTCTGTGCAAATGCAGAACAAGTGAGGATATGATTTCAGCAATTGCACAGTAATTAAAAGAGCAGCATGCAAATTAAAACAGATAAATTAAGTGAGCTAATTAGTAATCTCTGGAAAAAGGAAGAGTAGGCTTTAATAGGGCATGACAGCTGCAAATGAGTGTGTCCTATTACTGAGATTGTATCGACACAAGCTCCTAGAGCAGTTTGGAAATGTTTCCTGCCCTTCTGTTGTATTCTGTATGTTCTGTACAAGGTGGGGCTCACTGTGAGTGCAGAGCAGCTCCCAGGCTCTGGGGGTGTTGCTTTCTCATTTGGTTACAAAGTAGGGTCACAGCTGCAACAGGGGAGGAAGCAGCAGCAGGGCAGCAACATTTGGAACAGCAGTGAGACAGCTGAACCTCAGAAGCTCTGTGGCTGCTCTGTCACCCGTGTTTGTCACCCTTAGGGTTCCTGGGCACCACTTGTGCTTGTTGCCACTCTCACCCAGGGACCAGTTCCTCAGGGATGGAGGAGGAGCTTTGACCAGGTCTCGTTCCCCTGGGGAAATCCCAAAGTGTTCTTTGGGTGGGTAACTGGATCCCGAGCCCACCAGCAGAAGCTTTTCAGGCAGCACAGCACCCGTGACCCACATCTGTGGAAGCATCTGATCAAAACTGAGAGAGAAATAATTCAACAGAGTCCACCCTTCAGTCATCCTTAAACACAAACAAGGCAGAGACACCCGGGACAGAAGGGTGGTTTATTATTTATATGGTGCCTGAGATAGGCAGGACACTTCACAGGCAAATAAAGACAGTGTTGGCCCCAGGGAGCTTACAGGCTAAATTAAATTAAAACCAACCAAAGCAACAGCATGTCCATAGGTATGGGAAGAACACAAGGTATGTAGACAAAATTATTGCTGTTTCAGGAAGGAATAGATTTTTGTGCATAATATATATTTAGTTCATTTTCCATAGCCTGTTTGTGCCTGCTGAGATGATGGAATACAGGAGCTGGCAGACTGGACTGGTGAACACTGCAAGATGTTTCAGCCAAAGTTTCCTCCCAGGCAAATAAATGTGTCAGTAAAATTACAAAATGACAGAGCCTGTACTGTCTGTGAACCAAAACTATTGGGTGTGAGTAAAAACGGGACTTAGGTTTCCAGAGGACAATGCCCACCACTTGCAGTGTGTAACCAGTACTTAATGGTGCACTCAGGATTTTCCAGAGAGTGGCACAAATGCACATGAGAACAAGGTACTGTGTGAACATTTCTCATTTGGGAAACATGCAAACTCAGCTGGCCTGCAGAGAGCATTCACCTACTTACGGGTTTTAATAGATGTATAAAAATAAAAGCCAGACCTCCCAAAACTGTGAGCAAAGCAGTTTCAATGTCTGTTACAATACATTGTTTTGTGCTTTGTTTTAATGAAACACTATTAGAAACTAGGATATATTCATATTATTAGCTCATAATATATAATGTACATATTACATATAGTTTACATATTATAATAGATATAATTTACATATTATACATAGAAGAAACAGCACAGCTTAAGATTTTGGGTTTGCTGCATTGTACTCCATTTATCTGTACAAGTAGTCTCAATTTTTAAAAATCAGAATTAATTTAGTGGCACCTTCTCTCTTCCAAATATTGTCAAGTTTAAGAAAAATCCAGGATAGTGGCTGGACATTAAATGGTTTCAGAAAGGGACTGATTACTTTAGAGCATAATATTCCACCCCCTGCTACTGCTATTGGTTTTTCCCCATCTTTCTCTGTCCCCAGATATGTCCTGCAATGATTCTATCAAAGGAGATTGAACAAAACATGAGCGACACAGTTGTAGACACAAATGGCACAGTTCAGGCGGGTTTAGGCTCAGTTCAGCAGTTCATTAGGAATGAAAGATTGTGGTGAACTGTGGTGTTGCTACTGAAATTCCTGACCAGCCCCCTTTGAGGCATGTAGCCAGAACACCCGGTCTTTTCTGTAGGAAAATTACATAGTTGTAAGCAGCTGGGTTCATGTGTTATGCCTAAATTCAGTTTCTGCCCTTGTATGGGATTTCATCACAGTATAAGTGAAGTTCCAGTTCATCCTTCTACTTCTTTCCTTTACCTGTATACCCTTAGAGTGGCACCTGCACTGTGGTCCGTGAGCAGGGCTGTCACTGGGCCAGTGTGGGAAACGAGAGATATATAATACACCAGGGACTTCATTATATGAGGAAAAGACGATGTGGTTGTTTTTTTTTTTTTTTTCAAATTACTTAAAGCACCAAAACAGCACAGCCAGCATGCTTCCCTCAGCTCCAGGACACCTCAGACCGTGTGCACTGGATCTCTCAAGAGTCGGGCATCACTTCAGTGATAAAAAATACCTGTACTTCTTGACCAGAGATTGTGAATGACTGTGTACCCCAGATTTTCTCTTTATTCTTCCCAGTAGGTTTATATACCAAAATGCACATGTCCAGCATGTCCCAAGGAGAGCTCTTACCCACCTTTCAAATTGCTGCCAAATGCACCTCTTTAGTGGGAATCTGAATCCCTGTTGTAACAAGGAAAAAAGGCCGGGTGAGGATAATACAGAGCAGGAGTATAAAAAACAGTGCCTCACCTTTGCCTCCAGAACTGAAAAGAGCAGTCTTGGTGAGCTACAGGTCTCCTGCTTCTCTGTGCGAGTACAGCTCCCTCAGCTTCTCGAACTTGGGTCCCCACTCGTGGATGTCCTCGCAGGCGCTGCCGCCGCCCAGCCCCGCGGAGCTGAGGGAGCTGAGGGAGCTGAGGCTGCCGGCGCTGGAGCCGGTGCCCTCGGTGCAGAAGACGCGCAGCGAGTCCGGCGGCGGGCCCGGGCCGCGGCGCTCGGCCTCCCTCAGCAGC
>VXAX01001095.1:6558-32976 GCA_013399835.1 Leptocoma aspasia | reverse complement strand
AATAATAATAATTTTTTTAAATAATAATTTTTAAATAATAATAATTTCTTCCTAACTTTTACAATATCCCAACAATTACTGTTTTCCTTTCCAGTTCTGAGGTGTCTGCTATGTCAACTTCCAAATTTAAAAGCAAACATACCTGTTCCATAATTCCAGCTTTTAGACTTCTAGCATTTCAGGGAAGCACACACCCCTTGATACAGTTACCTCTGTGCGTGTGTGTGTGTGTGTGTGTGTGTGTGTGTGTGTGTGTGTGTGTGTGTGTGTGTGTGTGTGTGTGTGTGTGTGTGTGTGTGTGTGTACGCGTGCTCACATGTACATGCACATGCACCTTGTTTAAACAGGAATTTTTTCCTCAGAATAACCTTCACTGTTTGTCTCCTGGTGTCTATCAGCCTCTACACTGCCACTCATCTGAAGATGTTTTTCACGCCTTTGTACCAGAGGACATGCTTTTCAGATGCTATAGCTCTTTGCTTTCTCATAGTTGTTTTTTTATTTCCCATACAACTTTTTCCACTTTGAATACCACCTTCCATTTCTAGCATTTCTTAGTGTGGAGCCCACATTTTTAAAAGCTTCCTCTGTGTGTCAACTCTGCATGATTTCTTTTCCTTATTTCCTAAATCACAACCTGAGACTGATTTTCAGTCTTTCTGTGCTGACATGTGGCAAAGACAGCCATGGAAAAAGGCAGCTACTCCTTAAAAGTTAGGTAGAGATCTACAAGATCTCCTGCTGTTGCATCTAGCTGGCATCAAAAATGCAGTTATCTACATGCTGGACAACTAAAGCATCTTCCATTTTAACTTGCCTCTTCCCGTCCATGAGGAGAAATTTCCCATGGCACTCCCAAGTGGAGTATCTCTGGTGCAGTCCCCACAGGCAAGAAGGGGTCTACCAACAGGATAACTTCCCTCTCTGGCAGCTTGCTGCCTTTCTGCCATTCAAGTGTTTTCCCTGCAGCAATCTATGTAGCTGGCCTAGAGGTAAGATTTTTTTATTTTTTGCATCAAGATCTTGATGATGAACTTTTTTTTGATTTCCAGCTTAGGTTTTTTTTTCATTCTTAGCCTCACTAGAGAGTAATTTGTATTGAACTAAGCCCATTTTCCCAAATGAAAGACTTCTCTCCTCTGATAAACTAGGATGCTCCAGAGGGTTATAAATCTGCAATACAGTGAAACCCAAACTATATCAATTATGTGTTATCCTACAGAAGACTGTTCACTTACCCGAACAAAGAGAATATGACAAAGCTCTAGAAGTGTTTATCAGATTTGAGAGATTGTGTAACAGCAAGAGGTGGTGAACAGTAGGTAGGTAGCATTTATACATGTCTTGTGAATCATAAGCTTCTTCAAATTAAGGTTTAACACAGGAAAGTTACACCAAAAGTACAGTCTGTTTGTCTTCAGAAGCAGAGAAGGGGTTTTCTTCAAACAGACAGATACAAACCCTTTTATTTCAGGGTATGAAATGAAGAAATGTCAGGGAAAAGAAGGCAAGAGGCACAATTACTGAAAAACATTTTGAAAATTAATAGCAAAAACATATTTTGAACCTATCAGGTAGACAGACACAGTATCTTGTCAAGATACTGTTAGTATGTGTTGAGTTTGGGAAGTTCATCCCCACAACCAAAAAAAAGGTGCAGGATAACAAAAAAAAAGATGCTGATAACAAAAAAGGTGCAGGAGTGTCTCTGGTGGGTGCAGGCTGGTGGGACACTTGTCACCCCCACACCATGCTGGGGCTTGTGCTCATGTGCCAGTGCAGGACATGAGACTCAGAGGGAGGTTTTGCACTGACTTTGGCAGGTAGTGTCTGGCTGCTAACCAGCCTGTACAAAGGGGATGCCTATAAACAGCTTAGTCTCTCTTTGTGACACTGGCTCCTTGATGATTTAAAAAAAAAAAGTTCCAGTATTACAAATACAAAATTATATGGGAACATCAATTACACTTCCCTCACCGTAGCCCAAAGCAGGGAGGAAAGTTATCTCATTTTTGTCCAGGAGTCCCTGTCTGCCATTTTGGGGAAATATTGAAGCTCTGGACTGGTTTGATCAAAGCCTTACTACACTGCCAAACTTGCAAATAATTCATAAAGTGTAAGGGACTGAAACCTGTCATAAAGTATGTTGTAATGGTACACTTTTTTTTAAAGATGTTTGCTGTATTCTTTATAGCAGCACTTGGAAATAGTCATATCCTTTAATTGCTTAGCAGCTGCCAGTTTAACACTTAAAACATGATTTAATTCACTGAGTCAATGAATCAGTTCCTTGTGTTTCCATGTGCTCCTAAGGGATATGCTCATTGAAATGTGGCAAAACATTTCTGTGACCTCTTCATTCACATCACGATGAAAATTCCACAAACTGAAACTTTAGGTTCACTTAAGTGGTGCACTCTGAGTAACAGCAGACAAATCCGCTAAATCATCTCCTAATCTCTTAATATTCATGTCTCTTCCACCTAATCTCAATTGTGCATACCCTCATCTCAATGTGAAACATTTGGGATTAATGTCCATATTTTAAAAAGCAGATGCTGGTTCTGGTGACCTTGGTATCTGAGGACCAGCTTGAGAAATTTGACCTGAAGCTGGATAGAGGATCTGATTTGCTCAGGGCACAGAGACTCCTACTCTAAAAATCAGACAAATTCTTCTTGACTTTTCTGATCCAAGTCTAATCCTAGAGTAGTTATTTCTGATTTATTGTTCTGCATTGTCACTTTTATTGCTGAATGGGTTACAGGCAGTGGGAAAAGGAAAGCTCAAGAGAAGAGAGCAGCCTGTTTTTACCTACCAGCCCATAAAGTCTCTCAAAATCTTCCAAATCACATCAACCCTTTCAATTTCTGTTCACTCAGGAGGAGAGTCTCTTCATCCCTGAGGGCAAGAACACTGCCACATCTGCCCTCTCCTCCAGGGTGTTCTGTGCCAAATAGACCCATCAGCTGTGACCTCAGGCATGCAAGGGAAGGTCATCTAATGGGAGTGCTGCAGCTTTCAGTGTTGTAGAAGTACTGCCTATCTATGGGCTTTAAGACAGGCAGGTCTCTGAGGATGACCCATAATCAAAGGAGAATAAAGCTCTCCCACCAAAAGCTGACGCTGGCATCGAAAAGGTGAAGTTCCCATCAGCTGCTAGCAGCAAGGAGAGAAAAAGATATGTTTAAAAGAATCAGTGTCTGATGGAGCTCTCAGATTTACACATCAAAATAAGAAGGCTATATTATAGGTTGTATGTCTTTCTGTGTAAGATACTTTTTGGAGTCATAGGTGGTGGGTTTCTTCCTGTGCTGGTTTCAGCTGGGGTAGAGTTAATTTCCTTGACAGTGGCTGGTACAGGGCTGTGTTTTGGGTTTATGCTGAGCAGAGTGCTGGTAACACAGAGATGTTTTTGTTATTCCTGAGCAGGGCTCACACAGACCCAAGGCCTTTTCTGCTTTTTTACTGCCATGCTGGGGAGCAGGCTGGGGGTGCTTGTGGGACTGGGAGGGGACACAGCCAGGACAGGTGACCCCAACTGACCAAAGGGATATTCCAGACCATCCAACATCATGCTAAGTTTATAAATTGGGGGCAAGAAGGAGGAAGGGATGTTTGGAATGATGGCTTTTGTCTTCCCAAATCACCACTACACATGATGGGGCACTGATCTCCAGAGGATGGCTGAACACCTGCCTGCCCGTGGGAAGCAGTGAATTAATCCCTTGTTTTGCTTTGCTTGTGTATGTGGCTTTTGCTTTCTCTTTTAAACTGCCTTTACCTCAACCCACAAGTTTTTTATCTTTTACCATTCTGATTTTCTCCTCAATCTCACCAGCAGGGCTGTGAGCAAGAGACTGCATGGGGCTTGGCTGCTGGCTGGGGTTACACTGTAACACTTCCTCATCTCATTGAAGAAAATCTTAAGCCTTGAATATGAGATTGTACCATAAGCAGCCTTTACCATCTTAATATCACAATTCTATTCTCTGATCTTGATAAGACATAGTTTGTAAATACAAGCCCCCTGTTTCTTTTGTTTTGAGATAATCAGATTTCTCAGCAAGGCATTTGGAAAACTGAATTACTTTTGTTGTTGATCATAACTGCAAATGTATGCAGTCCAAATTCAGTGGAACTGTGATGTGAGGAGGAAGTGGGCAAAAAATATCACAAACATACCTATCATAAGGAAGATAATTTTCTGCCATAGGTTGAATTCCACATAATCATTGAAAAGGAGCTAAGAAATCATTCTGTAATAAAAGACTTTTTGGCACTAGATAAAGGGGACAAATAGAAAAACAAACCTTGAAATTCCAAGTATATTTAAATTCTGACTGGTGTTGCTTGTCAGAGCCAAATTTAATATTCAAGGTCAAAAGAAAACTTGTACAGAAAATACTTTCTAAGCCAAGATAGCTCATTAATCTGATTGATTGAAAAAATAGCTTGGAAAGCGAGACGCGTGCCTTTTGCTCCTAAACTGAAGATCAGTAGATTTAGCGGTCAATGTTTCTGGAGTTTTAGTTTGACTGAACGAAAAGAATTGATTTTTGGAGGTTGGGAGTTGGCACATTTGTCAAATCCAACAATTTTTGTCAAGGTGTCAAGGCGTTTACTTAGGAAACAAGATGTCTTAAGTAATTTGTCAGCTCTGAAGGGTACTGTCCAAGATCTGCATTTTAGAATTTGATCATTTCAATTACTCCTAAAATGCTTCATGACCATAATGAAATGTAGGGCACAGCTGGTAACAATTGCCCATTTTTTGGTATTTCTGTTACGTTTTCTTATTTAAAACAGTAACCCTGGATTTGTAAAAGGCAACTCAAGGTGGAAAATCAAGGTTCTTGGTGTCATCATAAAGAAGCCATAGGCTCATATGATTGAAAATCAAGGTCATTTTAGGATATTCAAACCTCACTCTAAAATCAGAGCTGATGATTAAAATACAATCCATTACATATGATTCATTGAAATGGAAAATAAGTGTTAAAATCACAGTTAGAGAAGAGTTAATATCAGGTAGAAGAAAAAATTGTAAGCTTTCTGCTTTTGGCAAACTTTTCACTGTCAAGCAGTCTTCAGAGATGCCGAAGTCCAAACCAACCTCTCCACTAGCACCTTTAACAATAAGACCATTTTATTTAAAGTCCTAGAATGCAAGAGACTGGTACAAGCAATGAAGCACAATTAAGGCAACTGCAGAAAGAGTGGCAGTGATTGATAATATAATGCGCAGTGGTACTTGTCAGTCTCAAATTCTAGTGTAGATGAAATTAGTAAGACAATAGGCTGAGCAACCTGCTATACCATGCAGAAATTAGTAACCAAACCAGCATTAGTTACTCAGTGCACACATATAAAGACATAGAACTTTAAATGGTCTTTCCAAGTTTCTCCATTCATTAGGACAGTTTTAAATGTCAAGCTTATTACTCAAGCCACAATTTACCGACAAAAGACCTTTACTTAAAATCATAGCAGATGCAGCAATTTTCTAAGTACAGAGCAAAAGGTTCCAGAGCAATACTCCTACAGATTTTGGACTTTGGAGGTATTCATGTCACATAACTTCAGCTGTCTAAAAGTAAGGTATCCAGCCTCAGTTAAAGATTAAGTTCCATCTCTAGTCAAGGAGGAAGTGAATCACTCTTTGAAATGTCTGCCTCTCTGCCCATTGATGGAGGCTATTCAAATGCTTAGCCTGGACCTTACTTTTGGATGTCTGGAGTTAGTCTGCCATGGCTTCAGGGCCCCACTGGTACACACCCCACACAGAGGGTCTTTGCAGTGCGAAGAAAGTGTTCCAGGTGATGTGGTGTCCTTGTGACATTGATTGCTCAAGCATGTTAGCAGTATATGAAGGGTATCTGTCACTAGTTGGTCAGCATTTTGGGGTACCTCATCTCCTATATTTGGCACTTCACATAACACCATATTGCCAAAACTGACTTTTCAGTTGTTAGCAGTACATGTGCAAAAAACAGATGGAAATAAACGTGTAATGGAAAGACTGGATTTAGAGTAACTCTTTGTTGGAAGAAACTAAGTTTCAGAGTTAATAATATAGAGGGAAATCAACCTAGCAAGACAGATGAGATATATAATAATGTTGCTCAAAACAGTGCTTTGTTAACTTCTACTTTTTAAATACTGTCACAAACAAATCAATGGATGTTAGCAAATTTATCGTTCTCTGTGGTTAGAGATTAGTGCCTGGGAAATTACTGCAATATCTTAGCATGATTACACAGTATTAAATAATTATTCAATATGAATTAATGCTCTTCACCAGCACTGCCAGCAACCCTGAACATTGTTTTGCCTAAGTAAAGAATAAAAGTTCTGGTCCATATTCAGTTATTTTTGCCTCATTTGTTCAAAGGTAAGGATCTTGTACTCTACAGACAGAACCATGTTTAATAAGTGAAAGTGCCTTCTGGGTTTATCAGATGACGTCCCTGTCTCAAGGTATGGTTAGTGAAGGAGATAAGGGTAACTAGCCCACAGTAGCCAGCAGCTGCAGAGTCTCCTTGTACTTTTAGGATTTACCTAGCGAGGTCTACATGTGAATTAGGAACCAAGGGCACACTGCGGTCAGTGGAGATACAGAGCTCAGTTCAGATTAGGTGTTCAGTGCCATCTGACACTTGTGGTCCCCAGCTGCAGCTACATAAGGCATTTAATCACCTATGGGTGCCTATGCCCTGTATGGTGGGTATCCTGTGGGCATACCCACCCACATGGATGTCTTGGATACTCAAACATGTCTCCATCAGCACTAGGCACCCTAATGCAGATAACTGGATTGAATCCTGAGATGAACAGCCAGGAGACCTCAGAAGACATTCCAGTTCACCCTGATATATTTGCCTACTGCTTGACTAAGCTTTGCGTACACAAGGTTTTAGTGTGGGACACTCAAGACGTGGCTGGCAGACACTGCTCATAACCTACAAAGGACCATGGCCTGCTGGAGGCAAGGCAACTTAAATGACACTGTGTGCTGGCATCCAACCAGGCGTGCAGGTCTCCAGTGCCTGGCCACTGAGCAGCTGCCTCCACCCCAGGGATATCTCAGCTGGGATGCCATGACCCATGATGTGTTCCTTGGCACTACAGCTCTTGGTCCCTTACACTGAGGTTTTGTAATCTCAAACCGAGTCCTACCCTGAATGTTGGACAATTGTGTCTTGTCTTTTACTCTCTTGCCAAAGAAGCTGGGGTGACCTCTACAGACTTTTAATTCTCAGGGGTTTAGTGATACTCATGGGTCCAAAAGGGCTAGAGAAATTCTCTTTTCCGCTCTTCTCACAGGTGCAATGAACTCTCTAAGTAGGTAGTGCCTGCAGCTCTCAAGCAGAAGACTCTTAGGTAAACTTTCCCTGGTGTCAGCTCTTCTACCCTGACCTACTCTCCTTTCCCACAGCATATTAATCAGGTGAGTCTTCAATACCCCAACCCAGTTTGACCTGAAAGGCTAATGCCTCTTACTCCACGTGCTGCAAAATTGAGCTGCCAAGGAGGAACAGCAAAATAGAAGGAGAGAAAGGGGAGGCATGTTGAGGAGTTGTTTGAGAGATTGATGACTCCACTAAATTCACTCTTGCTGTAATCCCACAACCTGTAATAAACTGCAGAGACAAACTCACTCCAAAGCCCTTGGGCTCTCATAAATTGTCTTCCATGGGCCCAACCCAAAGGCTATGGATATGAATGAATCTCCTTTCCATTACTTTAATGATCTTCAAATGACCTTGGCATCATTTCTTCCACTTCCCATCTTTTCTTCTCTATTTTCCTTCTGCTGCAAAATTTTACAGGCTCAAATACGCTGTGGATTATGGCAACCAGCTACAAAAATCTAATTCTTCAAGTGTTTCTATTTTGTTCTGCCAGATAATCCGTGCAAACCAGCCTCAAAACAGGAATTCAGTCCTGCTGAAATTAAGCTGAGAGAAAACAGAAAGGAACTACCTTTTGAAATGTAGGTCTGCTACTGAATTTTAAAAAGATGTGGCCATTATCCCAGTTAATCTGTTCCATCTGTGACACTGTCCTATAAATAATACTGTACTCTCTGGGTGTGCATGTCTTCATAAATCTGGTGCAAGCTGACCATGCCAAATTTTAGCTACAAATGTTACAATTCATTATTCATCTATTGAACCAACCCCAAGCACCACCTTCTCTTATTATTTCAAATTTAGGGTGTCTGGACCAGGCTTATACCTGATGAAAAAGCTAAGTCACTTTCCATGTTCCTCCTGCCTTGGGGGATGTGATAGTTGATGCATCCACAATGCATCCAGCTGATTTGTATTATCCAGGCAACCAAGAGGCACACTAATGGCTTTGACCTAGTACAGCTGGGAACTTTGTTATGAATTAACCAAGCCAAGATGAGAAGTGCTGCCTTTTTTCACCAAATTCCTGTGCTGAAAAACAAGAGAAAAAAATATTTCTGCTTTTCCTTAGCATAATATTTATACTTCCATAATTCCCATTTACAGATGCTATATACAGGCAGAAAGACAAAGGACTGCTCAGGAAAGGGTAAAGCTAGAGAGAAGAATGGGATAAAGAAAAGTTAAATTCTTTCAAAGAGACATAAATCACCTCATGTGTGAATACACTGAAGGTCAGCCAGCAGGAAACCTGGGGAAGATATTCACAACCAGCTCAGAGCAGGTGAGGTCTCAGCTGAGGCCTGGGCATCCCCATCATCCTTAAGAACTTACTGGATAAACATGTTTCAGGGATGGCATAGTTCCTGTTCATTTTCCCTTAGGTAAAAGGACAAGTAGGTGACCTGTAAGGAGCCATCCACCCCTGTGGTTTTTTTCCAGCTATAATTCTCAGTCACATAGGAAAATGGCACAAGAAAAGGGGCCAGGATGTCCAGTATCACACCTGGGTTCCTATATGGTAATTAGGAGTATAGTATGTCCCACAACATCCCCAGCTTTGACACTGCCAGAAAAACATCCGTTTTAAAGGATACTGATTCTGATTCCATTTAAAACAAACAGCACCTGGTTTCCTATGCTTTTCAATGGACTCTAACAAGTAATTGTTAAAGTGGCTTCTTCAATACAGTGTGAAAGATTTCTTTGGCTGAAAGCTGTTAAATACTACAGCTGATTTACAATGAAAGGCATGAGCAGACAGCAAGCTCTGTTGCACTGATTTCTAAGCACATAGTAAGGTGCGTGCCCTATGACCAGGCTGAGAGTTTGCAGCCTTGAGAACTAAGGTTCACTGCAGAAATAACCTGCTGGATTTCCTGTTCTGCTATACCCAGGTAAATATTTAGCAATTGCACTGAGTTCAACAGAGATTGAGGTTAACCTAAATAACGCATGATAGAGCATTTTCTCTAATGGATGGAAGTCCACTTCAGTAATTTCCTGGTTTTTGAAGGACCATGGGATCAGGCCTTTGTACTCTTCCAGAGTCAGGATCTGGCCAGGAGAGTTAAACTCAAATTTTATGCTCAGAATGTTGCACACAGTATATGTACAGCACCCCAGACACCTGGAATAAAAATCTTCTTCTCTTAACAGTGAAAAACTGACTTTTTAAAGCATCCTTTATTAAATTGTTATTATTAGGATTGTCAAACAGGTAACAGTAAATGACTGAGAATTGGGGTTTTTTCAGCTTTGCATCCTATTTAATTCTAGCTATGTAGCATATGCCCTTGCATACCAACTGGATGAGGAACTGTTGCATGGTGTACCAGCAGCGAAGTGTTGCTTTGTTTAAGGGACGCTATACCCCCTGGAGGGACCAGGATTGTGTCTGGTACTTAATGACCTTCCTTTACTTTAAGTCCCCAGATTTTCCTGATTGGCTTGTCAAGACAGTGAACAGGGCAGTGAGTGACTCTTTGCTTCATCTCAACAAAAACCTAGGTGGATTCTCTGGAAGGCTTCAATGAAGGGGTTGAGGACTTTTTATCCTCCAAGACAGCCCATTTATCTCAGTCCTCTCAGGCTGAAGTAATTTTAGAAATTACAAGGTTTCTGATCCCAGTTCCACTATTAATGGGAATTTATCTGCACCCTCAAAGCTGCCAGTTTCAGTCAGCAGGCTGAGACAAAGGGCAAATGGGCAGCACAAGCCAAGCACCACTGCTGTCCTGTTGCCAGTACCTGAGAGAGCTGGCTAAAGCTAGCCCTGTATGGCCCTTACACCTGAGGCTGTTTGATAGACAGTTTTTCAGACAAACCAACACCATGACAGCCCCTCAAGAAGGGACTCTGTGAAATAAAACTTACATCCTATGCATAATCTTTTGGATTACAAATTTATATTATTTAGGTTTTGTAAGTAAACAGAGAATATCACCCACTAAATTATGATTCTGCATCAACTCCTGAGCAGACAGTGCTTTACAGATTGCCACTCAGTAGGTGATACAGTATCGTTCACTAAGTTTGGTGGGAAATGACGCTACATTTTTCACAGTGCTTGAATGTGATTTGTTCACAGCACAAGTTCATGGTCAACACTGCAATTGCCATTTCTCACTAATTATGTGGAAAAATCCACTGAGAGAAAAAGAAACCTTTACAATATCTTTTTAGCTAACAGAATAAGGAAAAGCACATTAAAGGCAAATGTCCATTTCCACAAATAGATATACTATTTTCTCCATCTGTATAAAAGCAGAAAATTGTTTTTTGCCCTCAATGTCTTTGAAGAAAGAAAAGGAAGGTTACATTCAGGGTGAAGTGCAAGTACTGAGTCAGGGCACAGAGCATGGGGAATCATGCCCAAGGCATTGCCACTGAGGTAAAGCTGCTGGTACATAAGGTTGATTGAACAGGACAACAAACAAGGATTTGCTCAGGTGCTTTGGTTCCTACAGAGCATAGGATATGTGTGTGAAGGCTGTTATGGTTTGTGTCCAGGGGATAACACCAGAGATGCCAGTAGTTCTGGTTCAGAAAGAAGATTAAAAATAATATTAATTAGGGTTTTAGCTATGTTATTAACTTTTTCCTGTAATTTCAAGGACAAAATGTTCAGTTCCCCTCTCTTGCCTACTGTTTCTGCAAATTAGTTCTGGGTATCACTGCAAGTAATGACCACAGGAGCATTCAGAGGTGTTAAATGCAAGAACAGTTCAGCCCTGCTGCTGGAACTGACACACCAGGAGAGGAGTTCAGCTAATGGGAAGTTATGTTTCATAACAGGGACAAAAATTATATGTATTGTGTTTTTAGGGCTCACCCATTTTACATTTCTTTTTTACAATCCTCTTAGAAAAAAAAAAAAAACTTAAATACATAGTAAATGATAGTCTGATTTTGAAAAATTTTATTTTATGTACTAATTTGTGGCATCTTTAAGGGATATATTTTGCAGAAGATGCGTGATGAGCACTGTTTTTATGCACTAATAGTTAGTGGAAAAGAAACATCCTGACATCTTTGGCTCCAAACACCAGTGTCCCCTTCAAAGCACAGCCCTCTCCTAAAATATTTTTGAGTTTATCCTAATGGTCTTTCAGGTCTAGATAGCAGGATACAGTATAAAATGGACTCAGAGCAAGCCCATGCAGGACACAAACTAACAGCAGATCTAATCCTGACATACCCAAGCCAAAATGTCTGCAACAGGCTGACAGCAGTCATCACCAAAGACACAAGGAAAAACCTATTTGTCTATGCATTTTAATTACTCTTAGGAAAGAAAATCCCAGTCCTGGACCAATTTTAAAGTAAGGTAAGCTCTTGCCATAGGCAATCCCACTAGTGAGTCAGGAAGGCAAAGACCTCACAAACACCTTGATGCTGCTCCTTAATGCTCTTTTTTTTGCACAGAACTACGAAATTGCTCCTTGAGTCCCTCATTCTCAGCCCTGCTCCTCTGACCTGGTTAAAATACATTTTCCTGCTTTTTTTTCTTTTGCCTTTTCCCTCTGCCCTTTGAATTTGCCTAAGGTCTAGGAGTGGGGTCTCCATTCTCAGCTGTGGCTGAATTCTGTGGTTTCACCTGCCAAGCTGTTACCTGAACTCATTTCCAGCTCAAAGCCTGGTGCCAGCAGCCACATGAGGAGTTTGGCCTTTAGCACAAATTAATCCCATTTCTAGCTCTTACCATGCAGGAATAAAATATGGAGACACCAGCAGGCAGGGAAGGGAGGGCTAGAAGAAAAAATAAGTAGATATTTTAATCAGAAAAACAGCAATTTNGGGAGGGGGGGGGGGGGACGACATAGGAATCTAAGTCACAGCTTTTCAAAAATTGATGTTAGTAATTTTGTGAACATCTTTCCAGTCCTTAACCCTACCTTGCCTCCCTTGGGCTGCTGCCCTTCAAAATAATCACTTTACAAGGGCTACAAGCAGCTAGTCCCTGCTGAGTATGAGGGATGGACAACCTGCTGCTCAGTGACTGAGGAATCTGATGGGCAGTGTCCACAAGGAACACAGAGAGCTGGAGCTCAGAGCTGTGATATCTTGTAGGACAGGAGAGATAAGGACTTCAGATCCCTGTTCCTCCATCCCATGCTTCACCTTGGGACAAGGTGCTTCAAATATCTGATTAGTGGCATCTTGTTCTGGCTCCTGCAATTCTCTGCTGGTACATCTGACCTTTAATTTGGAGAGGTAACATTCAGCCTGGCCTTCTACCTTGGAAAGGATTCTGACACTTGCTACATATTTTCACTGGGAAGACTCTGATTCCTGGTCTCATTAGTATGGCAGATAGTTGGGTGACCCATTGGACAAGCTAGATGGATATTTTGGGAATGGTGATTCCTAATTAAAAGCTCAGCTTGAAAGCGTTTCCATATTTGTGAGTCTGCAGTAAGTTTGGTATTTATTTAGCTGCTAGTACGTGTGAGTTCCTCTGCCATTAAACAAGGTCCAGCACACTCAGGGGTTTAGTACACCTCCCTCAGAGCATGGCACTGCCTTTGACCTTGAGGAAGCTGGAGTATGCCTGGCTATGGGACAAGTCCAGAATGCCCTCCAGAAGAGAACATCATTTTCCATCACACACCAGCCCAGAATAGCAGGAGCAGGTGCCCAGGGGGCTCATGCTAGGGGTGTAAGGGGCTTTCAGGGGATGTTGTCCATGGACCAGGCACTGTACTGGGAGGGCAGACAGTACAGGATAGAGCACAGTCACAAAGCAAACACACTGCCACTTGGCACAATCAAGTGTTGCTGTCTTTGAGCTTTCTGAGACCCATGTAAGGGCTCTGGTGTATGGCACATCACAGCTGGGGCTGTGCTCTGTGATCAGGGACAGCCTTTGGGACAGCAGGGATGGAGCAGCACGCTCTTTTCTCCTTGTCAGGCTGTATGTTAAAAGTCCTGCAGGAGAGACCAAAAGGACTCCTTGGATGCAGAAAGAGCTGCTTTTTTTGGATGGTAGCATGTAGCACACTGCCTAATTTTTTAAGAGGGCCTTAAAAATGCTTTTCTTTATGTCAAAGAGAGTAACAAAGAGTCACAATGGGTGAGAACAACTCACTCCTACAGGAATTGAAGCTTTCACATGCTTTGCAATAGAGTAATATATGCATTTGATGACATGGCTATTTTTCTCCTATCATTTATTTTGAGGAGGAGAGCTTATAAACCATCCACTTACTTCTCCATGCTTTTTGAGTGTTACTTATGCTGAGAACATTAATGGAAGAACATTAATGTAGAAAAAGAAATGGCAGAGATTCATTAAATACTGTGCTTCACTTAATCAATAGTGCCTAAACAGTCCTGAGCCAGGTTTTCTGAGGATCTCACGGCCTTTTCTCAATATGTGCTTATCTCAAAGCACTTCTGTACTTTATAAACTCACATGACAGAGAATAATTATAAACAATAAATAAATACAGATGATGAGTCTTATGTGACTATCTGTTACAGCACACCTGTGGAGCTAAATAGAACAGCTCAGGGACTCTTATCTGACCAACAGACTATCTGACCCTGGCTGGTTTGCAAATAACTGCAATAAGCCTGTGAAAACTTTGTTTTAGTTTAATGCAATACTCATTAGTATTTGAAGTGAACAAGGCTCTTCCCATAGTCACTAGTGCAAATCCTCTGTGATTAATCATTTTTCCCTTAAAGGTTAATATCATTATTCAATGCTTTCTCTGGACAGAAAAACACATCAGCATTTCATAAAGCCTGTCACAAAATCACCAAGCACAGGGGAAAAATAATCCTCTATCAAAATCTTCATGGTGAAACCACATTCCTCAAATACGAAGAAAAATATGGCAAGACAGAACAATTTTTCAAGGTATCTGTTAAGTACTGCACTTATTGAGAATGAAAAGTAAAAAACAGCACAACCAACAGGTTCAGAACATCACATGGTACGGGTTAGTAATGCCACTCTCAGGGTACAGTAAAAAAAAAAAGACACTTTAAAACATACCTAATTTGATTGTTACTCAATGAATAAATTAGGAGTTCAAAATGAATATGCAGAAAGTATTTAATCTTATGTTTTTATATATGTAAGAGTATATATATACACACATATATATACATATATCCATACATATACATATACATATACATATACATGTACATATACATGTACATGTATATATATAAAGCCTCCCGCAAGCAGTAGCTGGAGGTCTTAAAAACACACAAGCACCAGCTGGAGTTATTGCAGTTTGCAATAATGGAATTAAAATTTTTAAAAAAGACAAAACTCCCAAAAGGCTCCATTTCCTCCACATGCCCTCAACAGAGCAGTGAAGTATGAGTGCCATCAGGCCAGGAATGAACAGTGAGAAACTGCACTATGAATCTGCTCCCTCAGCTGAACCAGGAGCCCCCAAAGTAAAGACTTTGTGACAACATCTGCCCAGTGTAAAATGTTATTTCATGTGCAATTACTAGCACAGAACTGTCAGAGGTTTTATCAGCTTTCTAGTACACATCATAGCATCCCAGTGTCAGAAAGCCAGACCTGGGGGACCACAGGGAAAGAGGAGAGTGATTTGCCACCAATGTTATTGTTCCCAGATTAATTTTGGTATCTTCATAGGTATTATCTATAAAGCACCAATAATCACTTACATTTTCCACCTTTTTATAAACATAAACATTCTGTCTCAGATTAAATACTTAAATAATATGCTCACAAAAAAATTCATTTTCAGTGGCTACAGGTTATAATTTTACAGTTATAAATTGTACTCCAAAAGTCCACAAATAGCTTTACAGAGGTTCACTTGAGGGCTTCCTTGAATTCTTCCTTGAAGGCTTCCGGAGAAAAGCAGTGATATAAGTCTGAACCAGAATAATCAGAATACATATCAAGACAAGCAAATGTGAGGGTGAGTCACTGAAGAACTGGATCCAGTGAGCAACCCAAGAGCTTTGTAGGTGAATAAAAAAGAAAGAACCTCACATATTTCTGTATGATTTCATGGTAGCTGGAAAACTAAAAAGACTAAAATACACCAGAGTTAAGAGTGATTCTGAAGACAACAGATTCCCTTTCATACTCCTTGGAAGCCTCATAGATAGTTCAGGAGTGGGATGAGAGACACACATTAGTCTTCTTCCAACACATAACTCTCACTCAGGCAAACAATAAATCACATTAGAGAAGGAAACATTTATCCACTCTCAAATAAAAAGTGTTAATCCCAAGGTGTGACATCATTTCAATCAAATTTAATTAATCCTCAAAATAAGAACTGATACGGGAAGCGTTGTTGAAACATCTAAGGCAAGGACCTGGCATTTTCCTAATACAGAAGATTGTCACCTGTGCAAAAATGGTAGATGGATCATACTGATTAATTACAATGCAAATATACATGCAGCAATACTAGAAGATGATTTGAAAATGTTTTAACAGAAAATGAGGTAAGAACAACAAGTTTTATTCAGGCTTGTTGCAAGCTCTTCTCGGATAACAGAATACAAATTTTACTTTACCATTTTTGGCATATCATCCTCCTGCAACAGTAGCCTTCAGCAACACACATTTGGAGAAGCATATAAGGAGGCTTCCTTCATGCAGCTATATGTCTAGAGCCAGTCCTAATACATATTATGCTAATTTTTTTGCAAGATACCTATAAACTGTTATAAAGATGGCTAAGATGAGCCTGGGCTACAAGCATCTACTCTTTGGTTAGCAATTCCTCTTGCAGGAGGAGGTAAGACTAAACTCAAGGTCTGGCTGATGTCAGGCAGCTATATCTTATTTTAAAGTCTTGCTGCTACCTACTAAGAAGCAGCAAATATGAGACCAAATGATTCCCTTTTGAGTAAGACGTGGATGAGGTGAAGACCTTGTGATTTCTTTTTAGTACTTGGTTCCCTCTCACATGACGAGTTTGTTCCAGGAACACACAGCTCTACCTCTAACAGGTGTAAGAAGCAGCCTGGGGATTTGCTTTCTCCATGGCAGGGATTAATTCTCCTGCTCAATAAACAGGCACAGTTTGGTTGCCAATCAAAAACCACCCAAGGATTCAAAGTGAACATAAATCTCATGCAGGACACCTAGGTAGCAGCTCCCTGAACACACCCCTGAAGCAGGACTGTTAGCTGTGGCAAAACCCATCAACCAACATGAGCTAAAATCCAAGCTGTTTACTGTTGCCATCAAGCAACTCCTCCCAACCCCAACAAGAGGATCCTCCAGCATCAAATAAATCTGGAACACCATTTCTCCCATCTATCCCAAGAACAGAGCAGCTCCGTGCTCATCCCTCCAAAAAACATCAAGGCAGATTTACCTCCAGTAAGACAAATCCATTGAGGATTTTGCAACAGAGGCCTGTCCCAAACTGGGCAGTGTGTCATTAAAATCAGAAATACAAGTGCCCTGATACCAAGGCAGATACACAGCCCAGACTTGTCCTGCCTCCCCAGCTCCTGCTGCCTTAGTAATTGTACTAATGTTGTTTCATTACCAACCTATGTCTCTCCCTAGGATGAAGTCTTGGTATTTCTGGTATATGACGGAACCTTCACCATGAGCTGCTGAGCTCTTTCATGTATGATCAATAAACAATTGGTGAACTCCACAACCCTTTGAAGCTGAGGAAATGCTTGTTAGCCAGCCCGTGTTGTGCGATACATCTAAGGTGTATTGCTCTTGGGGCCATTGGCACAGTGAGCAGCATGGACTTGTAGCTCTTCCCAGAACAGAATTCCTCAGAAATGTTCATTTTCATTTGAACTGTTGCTGCAAGCTGTGAGGCAGATGAGCCTTCCCCCTGCTGTGCATGTTTATGTATAAATGTAAATCTTTCTTACCTTTCATCTGTGAAAACTGAAACTTTACCAAATGTCCTCGTTTACTGAAAACCCACATGCTGGGGGTTTTCTGAGAAGCAGCTTTCCATCCAGCATTATGTTCATCCCTCTAGACCTGGGCTAAATTAATCCTGGGTTTTAATAAACAATTGCACTATTATTTTTACATGAACCATGAAGGCAATCACAATATATTGTAGCTAATGTGTTCTATACACAGTGAAATGCAGGAATACTTTTGGGGACTTGAAGATATTTGAAAGATTAATCATCCCTTTTTAGGGCAGGCCTAGCATGGGGGAAGTATATTTGGGTTAGGAAAGGATTTCTGAGTGTTTTTTTCACCTCTGCGTAAGATGGCACCCTTTCAAATCATGTTTTGCATAAGCAATTTTGACAAATTGCCCGCAGAGCAATCAAGCCAGCTAATTCTGCAGTAGGACACATTGAAACATCAAATTGGAAATGATTATGCCTCTCTAAGGTGTTCATCCTTTCACACTACTATTTTTAAATAGATGGTGAGATTTCACCCCCCAATAGTGTGCCCAAACAATAACAAATCTTCTGCTAACACAGAATCAACCCTACTTAGGGTAGGGTTTAAGTTCACTCTGCTTTAAGTTCAATAGCCTGCCATGCTCAAACAAATTCAGACTGACTACAGATAGGACAAACACCAAGTAAAAGCAACAGTGGTAACTAAAATTATCCTGACATTTGACAAGAAAATAAAAGAGAACCAGAGTCAGAGCCTTTTCCACACCCTACCTCTCAAATGTTAAGCAGAGAGCCATGGTTTCAATTTGTTTCTTATGGTGCTTCTAAAGAGATGTCCTTTAACACAGGTGACCTTCAGCACAGTTAACTTTAAATTTTGAGAAGTACTGGTGACATGGTTAATAATTGCTATTATATATTACTTGGAAGTAGTCAAAATCAGGGCAATTGACTATAAAATTGCTCAATATTGATACAAAGCTGTAGAGTTTACAGTATTCAACCTTGTGTTTGTGAAGTCTATGCTACAAGATGCAAAGAGCTTTCTCTCATCCCACTGTCCTCTGGGGAAGAAACAAATTGCAAATGATCTTCCCACATGAAAAAAAATTTCAGGAACAGAGAAAAATCTATCCCTAATCAGGATAAGCAGTGTTTGTATCAATTTGGTGAAAAAAAAAAAACCAAACAAAAAACAAAAAACCAAACCAAAACCAACAAACAAACAAAAAAAACCAACCAAAAAAACCCCCCCAAAAAACTCCCCAAAAAACCAACCAGAGTTTAAAAAGAGATTTCAGTTCAGTTTTGATGATTTGGGATTTTTCATTACAGTTTCAGTAGAAAAGTCACTTTCAAATGAAAAAAATTGAACTGTCTACATGTAAATCTTGAAATCACTCATTTCATATCTCCAAAACCAATGGTTGTTCAGATCCCATGCCTCTGACTGTGGCACTGTCTTCTCTTGTTCTAAGGTAGGTGTGCTATAAAGGGCACAGAGATCCTCTTTTCATTCCCTATACAACATCCAGAACAAGTCCTCGATGTACTACTATTAACAAGTATAGCAATAATACAAACAATAAATAACAACTGAATAACTGGAAGAAACGGGTTGTCCTTTATGTCAGCAAGTCATGAACAATGTAAAGCCTTATAAAGACGAAATCCATACCCCAAAGGCCAGGGAGAAACGTAGAAGCAGTTGTACATCACAATGAGCCGGCAGTGCCCTGGCAGCCAAGAGGGACAGCCCTGTCCTGGGGCCATCAGGCACAGCATGGCCAGCTGAGCAATGGAGGGGATTGTCCCACTCTGCTCTGCTCTGGGGTGGCCTCACCTCCAGTGCTGGGGGCAGTTCTGGGTGCCACAGTGTAAGAGAGACATTAAAGTATTGGAGAGTGTCCAAGGGAGGGCAATGAAGATGGGTGAAGGGCGTTTGAGGGAAAGCCCCCCCCTCATGGCTGAGGTCACTTGGTGTGTTCAGCTTGGAGAAGACTGAGGGGAGATGTCACTGCAGTCTGCAGCTTCCTTGTGAGGGGAAGAGGAGGGGCAGGCACTGATCTCTGCTCTGTGGTGACCAGTGACAGGACCTGAGGGAATGGCCTGAACCTGTGTCAGCAGAGGTTTATGTTGGACATTAGGAAAAGGCTCTTCACTCATCATGAGGTGTCTGGGCACTGGCACAGGCTCCCCAGGGACTTGGTCACAGCACCAGCCTGACAGAGTTCAAGGAGCATTTGGACAATGCTCTCACGCACATGGTGTGACTCTTGGGGATGGTGCTGTGTAGGGCTAGGAGTTGACTCAATGATCATTTTGGGTCTCTTCCAACTTAGAATATTCTGCGATTCTGTGATTCTATTAATAAACTGATTCTGATTTGCCAATAACTTAATTTTGAAATTATATCAAGTAGCAGTAACAGTAGTAAGAGAACACTGCAGGAGAGATTTGTTAATGAATAGCAATATGAATTCAAAGCACTATGGTGCCAGTGGAAAATCTTAAATATTATTAGATAATACCACTAAGAAGAAGGTATTCTATCAAGATGTTGATTCATCTTCAATTTCAGAATCACAAAACCAAAGAATTCTCAGGTTTTTTACATAAGAGCCTTCAGTCCATCTGTCAGGTCCCAGAGCTGGAACCCATCCAGGGTCTGCATCAAAACAACTGATCAAAAAAACTTATTCCAGTAGGCTCTGCCCTAGGGACCTGGAGGTGCAAGGACAGTTTATAAATGAAAAATTAATTCATCTCTGTCTTCACAAAGACAAGTATGTCCTATCTTTCCTCTCAGATGACTTTGAACCCAGAATATCAAAGTAGCAGGAGCTAAATATGATGTTTCTAGATGAACAAACACAGGAAACAGCACATGAAATAATTTTTTTATCTTCAGTCTTAGTTTCTATCCTTGGAACTTTGATGATTTCTCTAAACCAATGATAATCATGTGAAATTCAGAATCCCAGGTTACATATCCCTTATGTTCATTATTAGTATCATAATGCTATTAAATTTAAGGTATGACCAAAGTAGCATGGATTTATCCCAAATGCCCTCTGCAGATACTCATGTATTCTCCCACAGTCCTAACATCAGTCTGGTCATTTGTATTTCATTTTCCTTTGTATTTCATTTGACCTCAGACAATTCACTCTACTTGAAGTTTGTTCTGTAATTCTCACAAAACTGTTCTGAGTTTCATATAGATTGATTGACAGATGAACAAGTAGAAAATTCAGAAGCAATTATCCATCATAGGATGTACTATAGTAATAAGGATGTTTTTTAAGGAACTATTATTTAAGCTGTTTATAAAAATAGAACTGAAAGGAGTAATATTTCTGAACACTTAACTACAATGGACCATATTTTTAGATCAGCTTGCTTTTCAAATATATGAAAAAAATCCTCTTAGTATTCCTCCCTCCCATGTTAATTTGAAAATTTACTCCACAACTTCAAGAATGAAGGTGATACCTTCTTAAACCTGCAATAAAGACAATAAAAGAGCACTTCTGGCATCTTGCTTTTGCATGCATCTTTTTTAAAGCATTGTAGACATAAAAAATTGAGAAAGAGCCAGCACTCTTTTGCTGATGTGGCACCTGCTGATTTCGATACTCTCCTAGCAGGCCTTGTGGCTCACTGGTGTGCAGAGCTCAGCTTCACAGCAAGTACAGCCTGAAGTGAGCAATGCAGAGCTGCATGTACTGCTTTTGCTTCAGTGGTGATGTAATTGGAGAGGGCTTTTCCTCTGATCAAGTTCCCCAGCGTCACTCCTAAAAGATAAGCTGAAGTTCTCAGATAAGCTGCAGTTCTCGCAGAGGACGTTGAATGTCACACAGTCTCTCATCCACCACGTGCTTAGTTTCAAGTTCCTTGTTGTGAGAACTGTGTGAACCAGCTGAAACGATCAAAAGAGGAACAAAAAGGAGGAGTTGAAAATAAACAGTGCTTAAAGAACCAGCAACTGGTTCAGCCTTTAGAAGATGAGAAACAACATGAAAAAATAAGGATAAAGGGCACAACAAGAAGGAAAGGAATAAATTGCACTCCATCCTTGTCATATGGATGAGAGAGAGTGGAATGGTTTCCAATATGGCTTAGACATTAGGAGTATTCTTTCCATCTCTCTAAAGGCCCATCTGTAGACAAAGGACCAATCCACATCTCCACTTCTAACAGAAACTTAGAAGCCTACAGTATTTGTAGATACATACCTATAGACATGTACAATTAGATAATTAACTCCATGATGATTATTTGAAAGGCATTTCCCAGGGAAACTGAAAACAGTGCAGACCAGTCAGTACTAGAGAATTTTGCCTACAGAGTATATGGTGTCTGCATCAACACACATTATCTAGAAGTAGGACAAACACCTTCAACACTCATTTACATGGAGGTGATCATGCTGTGGAGTATAATGATGGGCCAAATAATATCTCTTCTCATACTACTTTCTATGATTTCTGTCATTCTGCTTATAATCACAAAATCATAGAACGGTTTGGGTCGGAACGGACCTTAAACACCATCTACTTCAAATCCCTCTGTTGTGGGAGGGACACCTGCCACAGACCACCAAACCTCGCCTTGAACTCTTCCAGGGATGGGGCATCCACAACTTCTCTGGGCAACATGTGCCAGTGCCTCACCACTATCACATTAAAGGGGTGGCCAGGAATGAGGGGAAGGGCTCCAAGAGACTCAAAGACTGGAGCAGAGTGAAGGTAAGTGTCTAAAGCCAATATTGCCCCCCAACTAAAATACAGACACTGGAAACTGCTCTGTTGGTTCAAAAATTGTTAAAGAAATTAAAGAGAAACAAAGTCTGGCAACATGGATGCTCAGTCCCAACTATCATAGCATTTCTATCTCAAATATAATGAATTAATAAACACTGAGACAATTCAATTGTCTTGAATTTGCTTGCTTTCAGGTATTTGTTCAAAAGAAGAGGGTAGAAAATTATATAAATGGAGGGAATAAAGAAAGTAGAGATTCTCATCTCCAAGGAGATGAGGTATAAAGAACAGCAATCATTAGGAGAGACTATATTACTGCTTTCTCATTAATGATAAGCAAAACCACTAAGAAAATGGTAGCATGTTGTTAGCAGCTTTTGGGCAAATTGCACAGTTCCTAAAAAAACCCATATTTTCACTGCAACCACAAGCCATTTTGTTCATTTGTGGTAACTGTTATGTTAATTTCTGAGGCATTATGAAACAGAACTCTATAGGAAATTACACTAACTCCCCTTCAGAAAGGGAAAAAAAGCACAGGCAATGGTGTTTGGGGGTTTTTTTTGCATCAGTAAGATCAGATTTCACCAGAATGAAGGAAACAAAATGGTATCACTTCACCTTAAAGAAACACCAGCTTCTCACAGTACTGAGGTATAAAACTTATAATAAAAATACTATCTGGTGAAACACCAGAATGTGACTAAGAGTCATATTGGTTGCAGAAGAACAGAAAATAGTTTGTTCCTCTGTAATTCTCTGCCACAAGAGAATGAGGAGGAAATAAAACATTTTCCTCACATTTCAATGTGAGGAAAATAAAACATTTCAGTACCTGAAAATTATCTGCCAAGTGCTCTTTCATTGAATTTTCATTTGAATTTTTAGCATTTAAAATACTTTCAGATAAACTAAAGGAAATTTCAGTGAAAATTTCTTCCTAATCAAGGAGTAAAAACCCCAACTAAAGAGGGAAGCACAAATTTTTTTACTTAACAAAAATTCTGTAAAACGTATGAATACAAAACTACTACATGTTCTAAGGTTTTTGTTTCAAAATTTGAAATGTTGTAGCAGCTACTTTTGCTTGAATTTTCATTGCTCTAAAATACAAACAACCAATACTAAATACATAGTATCGAGGTCATTTTACACTCCCATATCCTTCTCTCCCTATTCACTAAACCACAGCATGACAGTCACAATAGATGAATATATGGGGTAAGTAAAGACCTCCCTAAACTGTTTTTTTACTGCTGGGTTACTCCATCACCCTCGACCAGTGTTCTCCACAGCCCAGAGGGGATCGCAGGTATGAAGAATGCCTCACCACTGGCTTTCTTCCTCTGCCTGTACAGTCTCACAGTTTCCCAGTAAACTGCTCCTTGAGGTGACTTATACCCTTCCTGGCCTCCAACATGTACACATCCTGCTAATGGAAAGCCTGTTTAGTATTCCTGTCAGTCAGACTTTTTCAGGCACCAAATCCGTACTTTCCTGTGTTCTGCAGTGAAGAAGATTCCCATGCTAGTTTTCAATCATATCACTGGATATGTTGACAATGGATACTTCTCCTTCTTGCTGATGCTCTGAAAATTTTGATAACAGTGAACATGACCCCTGCCCTGACCTACTTCAGGGATGCCTTGTGATGTCTCCCAGCTGCAGAAAGTAGTTTTGCATCCTCTTAATTCACTCTCTGGCAGGCACAGCAAGGGAATTTCTTCACTTTTTCTCCCACCCCCAGCATTATTACCCTTTTTTGTGGCCTTAAAGTGCCTTAAGAGTTTGCTTGGCTTTATCAGGATGCAGGAGAAGGTGATAATCGAGTCAGGCATCTGTCCATGCTTGACTATGTCCAAGGATACAAGAAGCAATCTTTTCTTCTTCTTTTCTTTTTTGTTTTAGTTTACTTAAAAAAAAAATTACATATCAAAGGCAGATTCCTGCCTCCTGCTTAATCTTTTGATCACTTCCCAGACTGTGTCTCCTTCAGTACTGTAGCACTGTAGAAGCACAGACCCACGTAAGTCAAGAGGTGTCAGTGACTTCTCAGTCAGCAGGCAAATTAACAACAAAGAAAGAATGTTCACACGGGGACACATGTCTCAGTCCAGCCAAGAATCTCTCTCTGCCAGTGGCCAGATGAAAACGCCTTTTGCCAAACACAAGAATTAAACAAATATATACGTGCTCCAGCAAGCCTGGAAGTTGGGGCTGACCTAGGAACACACTGAAACACAAATCTACACACCTTAGCTTGTAACAGATCTAACTGGATTTTAAACTAATGGGCATATATAATTGCTTTCCGAAAAATACGACAGTCTCAGAGAATTTTTCCTTTTCGGTCTGAAAAAAACTGCATCTGACAATTTTAAGTTATGCTCCCAATCTCCAGTATAAAGACAGAGGAAATATGTTGTAGCAGACCTGTATTCCGCTTGGCATGACTTTTGCAGCTGCAGTGTTCTTAGAGTCTTGGGCTTTGTGGCTTTCTGAACCCTAAGCCTAGGCGTAACCCCAACCCTAGGCAGAGCACTAAATGTTGCATGGGGATGACAGTGGTTCCAAGCAGAAAAATCTGGAGGGACCCATACTTTGGCAGACTTGTGCCCCCAAACTCATTGGCATGAGTTTTTCAGGTGCAGTGTGCTTGGAGCCCTGGGCTTTGTGGTTTTCTGACCCCTAACCCTAGGCGTAACCCTAACCCTAGGCAGAGCACTAAATGTTGCATGGGGGGTGTTGCAGTCTGGGTTAGCTGCTAATAAGGTCCAGGGTAAGGAAGCAAGAGAGGCATTGCAAGGTACCCACAGATGTTTAATGCAGCCGCAGGGCCAGATGTTCAGAGTCCAAGAGCCCCCCACATCGGGAGAGACCAGGGTTTTCTCTCGAGAGGCTGGGGCTGACCCCGGGCATTGGGGCAGTCTAAAGGTCAGGGGCCAGTGGGGGAAAAGGGAGGGAGTGGCCGAGTGGAACAGGAACAAGGGGAGGGAACCCACGGGGTCAAACAGAACTGGGTATCTTCTGAGGGAAGCTTCTTGTGTCTCCCTAACCCAGGGAATGCCTCTCAGGGTCTCCACAACTCCCCCTTTCCGTATTATTAAGAAAGCTTCTCTGAAGGATCAGTAGAATGAACACAAAATGACAAAAACAATCAGAAGCACCCATGATACAATTTTCAAAATGCAAGCTATCTCGAGTCCCCAATGTCCACACAGATTTTTTTGAGTGTCTTAGAGCTGGCAGGAGGGATGCAGGGTTTTCTTGGCACAGTTTATCAGGAAATTGAGTCAGGAGAAGGGTTCTTCAGCAGGGCCTGGTTCTCTGCCACCTGTGGCAGTGTGGTCAGCTGTGATTGACTCTGTACCAGGTAGTGTTGGGGGCGCATGCCTGTTGGAAACTCCAAATAGAAATAGTTAACTTTTAAAAAAAATATGGTTACTTTAGAGAAACTTTTTTTCCCTTTTAATAATCCCCCTACTGGTATTGACAAGGAACTCTGGAAAAAGGTAATAGTGGATGGAGACTGGTAAAGGGAGGGAACCTGTGGGAACATAAAGAAGGGATAATAGGACAATGGATAGGAAAAGGGGAAAGTGGGAGGAGGGTAGGGAGGTAACAGGAATTAGGGAAGGGTATTTGAAGAAACGTGACTTATCCTTTTGAGAGGCCCTATGTTTACTGGGGTGGACTTCTGGATGGAGGACGGCTCACCAGTGTTCTGTGAACTTTTTGTTTTTATGCTCACGCTGGGGCTTGATGGCTGTTGGGTTTGGACTCTACTTTCTTGGTAGCTGTGTGGAGGATGTCTATGATGTGGATAACATTTCGCATGTTTGCAGTTTGGTGTGTATTGGCTACCTTGCACTGGAATTCCACCAGGTCCTGTCATGCTGGCTGCTTGGGGGCCTTTTATTCCTTGTATTATATCAAATTCTACCGTTTCCCCATCTCCTAAACTGTGGAGGTATTTCCTGGGATTATTCTTTTTTATGGCAGTCTGATGAACATCTTCTTTGTTATCATTTCGGGTAATGAATCCGAATCTGTTCCTTACATTGTACCGCTTAGCCGTCCCTAGAACTTTCACGGCAAAGACCTTTTGCCAGCGAGTTTGTGTTCGGGCTGCTCGTGCTGAGGCGCTGCCGTGCGAGGATCGTTTCTCTCCCGGCTCGGGCGGCTGTCCTGGAGCCCGGTCCCTTCCCGGGGCTCTGTCTGGGCTGCTGCCCTCAGGCTCAGCCGGAGCGCGGTTTCCGAGGCAGCGGCGGCAGCGGCGCGGCTCCCGCGGGCGGGCGGGGGGCGGCTCCGCTGTGAGGACCGCGGCTCTGAGTCATCCCTCGGCAGCGCCGCCCGCCCGGCTGGAGACGGCG
>VXAX01001092.1:278454-295068 GCA_013399835.1 Leptocoma aspasia | reverse complement strand
AATATAAAAATTTTAAAAAAAAGTAACTGAATTTGTTTAGGCTTGAGAAAAGGGGGCTCAGGGAGGATATTATTACTCTCTACAACCCCCTGACAGGAGGTGGTAACAAGGTCAGTCTCTTCTCACAGGTAACAAATGGTAGGACAAGAGGAAATTATATTAAATTGCATCAGGGAATGTTTAGTTTGGATATTAAGAAAAATTTATTTCCTGAGAGGGTTGTAAATCACTGCAACAATGTCCAGGCCAGTGGTGGAGTCACCATGCATGGAGGTGTTTAACAGATGTGTAAATGTGGCACTTGGGGATGTGGTTTAGTGGTGAATTTGACAGTGCTTGGGAATGGTTGGACTCAATTTCAGAGGGCTTTTTCAACCTAAATGATTCTGTGACAAAGGCCTAAGGTGGCAACCAAGCTCTACCCTGGGAGAGCAGGACACTCTGGTCTTTCCAGTGCTCCACCCCAGTGACATGCCATTAGTCCTACAAAAGTGGGATTTTCCAACAAACCCGAGCAGAGTCTGTGTATAAAATGGAAGCTCCTGCTGGAGGCAGTGATTAGATCTCACTTTGACTTCATCCTCTGAGCCAAATCTACCATCAAGATGTTTAAACCATCAAATCTCAAGTTTCTTCATGGAAGCTCTACCCAGGCTGAAGATCTGGTCATAAAATGGCTGATTTTAATGTGTTTTATGCTTTAAGTGTTTCCAAACAAAGAGGCAGATGCCACCATTGGAAGAGTGGCAGGAACAAACTACAGACCTAACATGGCTTCAGCTTTCTTGTGGAGAAGAATTGAGAGCAAAAACTAGTTTCAATGACAAAGAAAAGGCTGACTAAGAAACTACACAGCTGCACTTGCCTTGTGGAAGTGACTCACAGGAATTTAGCTCATAACTGGATGGATAAAGGAGAGCTCAGTTTGTAATTCTATCATAATTACACCCAGTGAGCTGATTTATCATATCAAATACTAGCCTTAAATGTGAAAGGAACTGGGATTTACACATAATAAATGCTAAATGCATCGGTGAAAGAGTGCTATGCATGAAACTACACATTTAAGAGACAAAGATGTGGGGAATGCTGATGATTTTCTGAGATTGTGACCATCAGGTGTATTCTCTGTGTCTGAATGGTCACTCTGTTTACACGTGGCTCTGCCTGACATCCAGAACAAATCTGGAGAAAAAACAGACCTTCAGATGAAGGAAATTGCTCAGGTCTGCTTTCATCCCACCTATCACTGAGCAGATCTGGGAAAGGGAGGAACAATCAGGGCAGAGTCAGAAAACAAAACCTGTAGGTTTGTTCTGAAGGACACTGGTGACATCGTGATATGAAATATCCAGTCTGGCTGTGAACTGGGAGGGAGGTTAAACACCAACTACCTTTTCCCCTAATAACTTCTCAGCTCATGATACTCCACAGCCTGCCCCACTGCTTTTTATCATCTTGAGCTGAAAAACAAGTAAAGGAAAAGGATTTGGTTTCAGTTTGACTCACCGTGGAGATAAAGCAGTGGTTTCCATCCTGCTCAGCATAAAGAACCCCGTCCTTAATGAACACAGATATTGCACGGAGGATGAATGAAACAAAGAGGTTCATGTGGATGAAATTCCGAGTGCAGTGAAGCTTCCTGGAGAGGAAAGAGAAATAAAGAAGAAAATAGTTTTATTTTGTGGAAATGTCCCACTGGGCCTGAACACACTTGACCAGAGCACTGTGGTGCTAAGAACAGCAACATCTAAGCCAAGACTGTGCTAGTACTGGCCCTAAACCTGAGAAAGAGGAGGATTTGGGGATTTCCTTGTGAAAGGATGCAGAGAAGCATAAAACACAATAGAACAAGCCCAATGCAGCTCGTGAAGTTTCATAAACCAGACCCACAGCTTCTCCTGCTGCATTTACACTCTGCTGAAATGGGACTTCTGGAGTGTGTCCAAGCTGGGGGAGCAACTCAGCTAAAGCATTTCCCCCTTCTTATTCTACCTCTGGTGGGATAAAACCTTTAACTCTGTTTGGGGCAGCTGAGCTCCAGCCTCCTTCCTCCAGGGCCTGAAGAGCTCAGTGCTCGTGTCCCCACTCACCTGAAGCGACACAGGATGACCATGGCAGTGGTGAGGGACACCAGGGAAGTGCTGTATCCCACCGTGTACAGAGCCTTCACCGAGAGATAGTAGTAATCCTTGGGAGGCAAAAACCACAGGGTTAAAGGGCTCATCAACACCTGCCAGCGTGCAGGGGGAGCCAGATTTGTGTCTTTGGACAGCCTGGCTTCTCCTCATTTCCTCTGGGATGTCACTGTGCATCAAGCTCTGCTCTATGGCTGGGTTTGCACACCATGAGGTTATTTATCAGTGAGCTAGCAAAAGCTAGCTATATATTTTTTTATAAGTATCTTAGAAAAAAAAAAAAAATACCAGTTGGCTAAGAGTTTCTTTATCAACAGGGATAGAATTGAGGGTTAGCCTGTGATTCTAGAAGTTCCAAACTACATCAACACTAAAAGCTCATTTTCTATAAATATTCAATACAGGCCCAGGAAGGATTCTGATCTCACTTCTCACAGTTTTATACCCATGCACATCTGATTGTTTGTTCTAATCATTATCAAATCAGAACATGACCAGAGGCTGGACAGAAAGCAGTCTGCTGCTTCCACCCTCCCCCCTTCATTTGTTCTTAATTATGAGATTAATTCCCACCTGGTTATCAGACTCTGTTTCATTCTCATCGAAGCCGCAGGCATCATAATAATGAGGGAAAGGTTCAGACCAGCCATCTTCAGTGCAATTCCTGCTGATGTCCCCTGTGCCAAGGGCAAGTGGGAATGTGACATCCCATGAAAAGCCGCAAGACATCCCTTCCCTCCCCGTGGTGCAAAGAAAATCCCACTGGAAAAGGAAATTCCCTACTGGAAGCTCTGTTTATCTGCCTACCCATGGATTTAATTCTGGAAATTTCATGACATCTTTAAGGATCCAATCCTACAACAGTCACCTATGGATAGCTATTACTACAGTTGGTCACCAGAGAGCAAAAATAGTTAATCAGTACATTCAGTGTCTCCAGGCCACCAAAAATCTCATTCTCAAGTAGGTTCCTAAACCAAGGGTCAGCTAAATAGCCATTTCTTTCAAAAAGGCATCTGGTGACTACAGCTTTGATGGGGATATCTCCACTCCACATGGCCAAAGGGGAAGTCCAGTGTTAAAACCAGGCCCTTTTTGCTATTTTTAATGGTTTACATCTGAGGCACATGCATGGGACTGGTGAGAAAACAGCAGGCTAACATGATTTTTTTGGTCCAGGTGCTGGAAGCCAGTCAGGATACTGTGGGATAGCTCAGATAATCATGGATTATATATCCATGGAGAGGCAGTTGGATTGCTCTCCTGTAGGCAGATAAGACACATCCCACTCATTTATCTCCCAAGTCCAGGCTCTGATCTCAGAGAGACTTTGTGGGAAGGGTCTGCAGAAAACAAAGGAACATGGGAATCTCTCTCCCATCCCTGTCTGCATGGCAATGTGTTCTGTTCCATCTCCAGATGCCCAGGGTGGCCTCAGCTGGTGAATTCAGAGCTTCTCACATTCCTCTGCCTTAATTTTAATCAAATTTTAACCAAATTTAANATGTGTTCTGTTCCATCTCCAGATGCCCAGGGTGGCCTCAGCTGGTGAATTCAGAGCTTCTCACATTCCTCTGCCTTAATTTTAATCAAATTTTAACCAAATTTAATTTTAACCAAATTTAATTTTAACTTAATTTTAACCAAATTTTAACCTTAATTTTAACCAAATATTGGCTTAAATACAGTAATTTTTTTGGCTAATCTCACAGAAGAACCAGCTCCTGAATGGTTTCACTGACACACTTAGGCTTTAAAACCATACTGGGAATGAAGAGTTGGGGGCAGAAGAGGAAGAAGCTCCTGACACTCATTTACCTACAAAGCTGCCTGAGGTAGGACAGTCCCTGTGGGGCTCTTTTGAAGCATCATTATTCTTCCCAAAGCCCAGTGTCTTTCCTAAGCAATTAGGGAGGGGTTGCTGCTGCACTTCTTCCCCTCCAGCACAGAGGAACAGCTTCAATTTATGAAATTATCACACTTTTTGGAGTTTCAGTTGCACCTGGACCAAAACTGATGGAAATTTCCAAGTTCTGGGTTTCCTTTTTGCTATTGAAGTTGTGCTGCTTTGCATTCTTACAGCAATTTAGTCTCTCATAACCTTAATTTTAACCTTATTTTAGAGAATCTGTTTGCCATCCATGCAGCAGAATATATCTCTTTAATCACAGCATTCATTTAAGAACATTGCATTACTTGGCAAATTTTGTTAAATTACTCTTGCACATTCATCCCTAATTTTCTATGGAAAAAAAAGCACTGAATCATGGTGCTGACTTCCTTTAACACCATTTAGTAATTATTGTTAAGCAGGTAGATATAATTTATTGCAGCACACTTCTTAGATTGCAAGGCTTAATAAAGGAAGAATAAATTTTCATAATATTGCTAAAAGTAACAGAGCAGAAAATATGTCATAACAATTAGAACTGATTAGAAAATAATACCAAAATTGCAGGCAAAAAAAAAAAAAAACCAACAAAAAGAGCTGAGTGCTTCTTTTTTAACTGAGATAAATAAAAAGAGAGACAAAAATTTCCATGGTTCTGTTTCTTACCTAGGAGAGACTGCGCTGTGCTTTCCAGCAGGTCATAATCACCTAGGAAAGTGGAAATTGGGTATGAAATTGTTTTGATTGTGTTTTCTATTAGAGCCCAAACTGGTCTCTGTGGAAATCAGTGAATGGAGTGCAATTGATTTTTATTTGTTTAGATCAGGCCCAAAGGCAATAAAAACTTGGTGCTGTCTTCTCAGGAAATAAACACAGCTTTACTTGAGAGTTTAAATCAAAGCTGAACCTCTAAATTTAGAACTGAAAGCACATAAAATGAAGAGGGGCAAAGTTTATTGTAAAAATATAGAAGTCAAATATTATTTCTATAGGAATTTACATTTATAATCCTCAGGTATTTAAATATGAACAGTTCTCAGAGAATTAAGGAAAAATTTTATTTCCATCCATCAATGACAAAGAGCAGTAACTAATAGGTTTAGATAAGATAGTTTAATTTTGTGGCTTTAGGTAAAATCACATTGATTTATAGAGACTTATGAGATTTTTCATTTCACCTTTTGTGCAACTATTACAGTTAAGTACATGAATCATTGCCATAGTGGTTGATACACAGACAACTTTTTAATAATCTGAAATTAACATGTGCACACCATTTTTGGGAACAGAAGTACTGAGGACGTAGGCAGCACAAGGGGTTCTTACCTGCATGGGTTTGCCCCAAATTATCCACTTCCCAACCTGTAATTAGAAGAATGAAAATAATTAATTCATAATGATAATAGGTTGCAATTTGATTTTGATAAAAGTTTGACTCCCATAAGAGGAATGGATGCAGCAGAGCCCAGAGAAGAATTGCAGGTTTAAATCTTTATTTCTGTATTATTCAGAAGACGGGATATTGTTCAATATCTGGTTTCATGAAATTTCATCAGATTCTAGGAAGAACAAGAAAAATGGATGTAGGAGCTTTTTTGTGGATTTTTAAAAATTATTTTAAGAGGAA
Organism: Leptocoma aspasia; assembly: GCA_013399835.1. Lineage (NCBI taxonomy): Eukaryota > Metazoa > Chordata > Aves > Passeriformes > Nectariniidae > Leptocoma > Leptocoma aspasia. The sequence continues at coordinate 289,412 of VXAX01001092.1, read as the reverse complement.
TGTTCTGAAGTAAGAAAGGCTCACACATTTGCAAAACACTGTCCCCAAACCCATGCTGCTTAATATCCTAAAAACACAACTATCACAAGGGGAAATGAGAAAACTTTGCGTTTCCAATAGAAATCCCCCTTTCCATTTCTTTCGTTCTGCCAAAATAAACTGTTGGAATGATGCCAAACCAGCCTCCCAACCCCCTGTGCCCAATGTTTAATCCGAATTGGGCTGAAATCAGACTTTCCTGGATCCTGGGTGGGTTCTGGCTCAGCTGGGGATGCAGGAGGAGCTCCTGGAGCCAGGGAGTGGAGCTGCTGCACCGTGCACGGAGCAGCCTCAGGCAGCTGCTGCAAATCGCTCTCAAAAAACCTTCCCAGCACCTCACTGACCACTAGAGAAGCTTAAATGTCCACATCAGTTTAGTTCTGCATCCTCTGCAGTGGCCACAGGGCTTCGGGTTGCTCCCCTTTTAACCCTGGCGGCCAAATGTTAATAGTTGGTTGGAAAAACCGTCACCAAATTGTATGAGAAGGGTTTTTTTTTAAAAAGTAAAATCCAAACAAAGACTGATTTTGATCCTATGGTAAAGGAGAAAGCATCTAAAGAAATAAAATAATAACAGGAGGTTTTTCAGTGCAGCATAAAATGTGGTTTTTTATTTCGTAATTCACATAATAATTTAAAATTCCTTGATTTCTGTGTCTCCTCTAAAGTAAATCAGATGTGCTTTTATATCTTTTAAGACAGAAAAAAGAGGGTTTAATGTGAAAATTATAGTGAAAATATAGAAAACTCATCTGAAGCATCAGGCAGGCTGTCTTGTGGCTTTGGATGGATTATTAAACATCAATCCTACACATCCAACCCACTGGGGACTTTGGAGGGCTGATCCTGGAAGCCACGGTGAGAACACCCACGGTCTCCATCCTTCTCTGCCCAGCTCCAGCTGCTCCCAGGATTCCACAGGAAGAATTTAGCCTGGATTTTAGGGAAAGATTCTACCCCAGAGGGTGGTGGGGCACTGACCCAGGGAATGGGCACATTCCCAAGGCTGCCAGAGCTCCAGGAGCGATTGGACACCGCTCCCAGGGATGCACAGGCTGGGATTTTGTGCAGGGACAGGAGCTGGGCTGGATGACTTTGTGTGTCCCTTCCAGCTCGGGATATTCTGTGACACTAATTCCTGGGTATTTGCAGATGTTGAGGACGTCTCTAAATTCTGAAGAGCAGTCCCCAGTGCTCTGAGCAAACATTTTCCTGCAGCCAAGGTGGTTCAGCTGCTGCACGGGGCTGAACTGGCAGGTGCTGCAGCAGTGCTGTGCCCGTGCTCCACGTTCCTGGCAGAATAGCAGGGATGGCTCTGCAGAATAGCTTGGAGAGACCTTTTTTTTCCTCCTAAATCCACCAAACCCTAGGTTTATTAGCAGCGATGTAGCTCAGCTTTAGGAATTTGTTGCTAAAATCGGGATGTCTTGCTAAAATCTGAATTCAGAACATGGATGTGAGGTTGTGGTGTGGGAATTTTTATCTGGGGGTTTGTCAGGCAACCAGAGGATCAAAGAGCAAACCACCACTCCTTTATCACTTCTTCCATGGTGTTTTTCACAGCATCTGCCACNAACTCTGTCCAGCCTCTGCTCTAGGGCAGCACTCACAAGGCATCACAACCAGCAGCTCTGATGGAACTTGTCCCCTGAGTGAGGTCACCTAACTCAGCAGCCTGTGCCTCACACTGACCCACACAAGCAGGGTAGAAAAAAACTGCCAGAAAAACTCCCCAAAATTTCTTTGACTCATAAAAATCCAGTTTTAGTTTATCATTTGTAGAGTAATTTGACCTTAAAACTGTGCAGTACTCTTTCTGGAGAAAGACCAGGCCAATACTAAGTAGACTGATGCCTGATGTTCCTGCCATCCTGCATATTACAGTGATGGCTCACAAAAAGACATTTCTCTTAAATTTAAATGTTTTGAATGCAGTTATTTTTTCCCTACAATCTAAAAAGCGTGACATATAAATTATCATTATTTAATTCTAAATATAAATAGCAGTTAGTCTCATTGATGTTAAAATATTAAATTTTAGGTCACTTTTAATTTCATGGCATCCATAATAACAGTTAAAACACATTAATGCAGTTTTTCCTGAACAGGAAAATGAACAGACTTGTTATAGAAACATTTTTGTATATATACTGAAATTTTTATTACATTTCACTGTGTTTGGACATTATGAAGAGATTAACTTTTCCAACAACATTAGTTTTCTGATTTGTAGGAGCAAGCAAACCTTTTATTAACATATATTTCTATATCTGAGTCCTAATTAATGTGAAGAAAGTTCCAGTACAACATTTGTCTGTACAAGCTTTTAGCCTTGATTCATCAACTCAATTTTCACTAATAAGTTAAGATACTGGGAAGTTAATTAGATTTACATTGAACATCATGCCCTGAGTTACAACAAAAAGTCAAAGTTCATCTATTGAGTGTTGGGATAAAATGAACACATATATAATTATGCTTGTGGGTGTATGGATATATTTTTTTATTTCAATGCAATTATTTAAATAGATGTGTTTATATAAATATATAAAATAGATCTGTGTATATATATATATACACAAATATATATATTTTTATACATATAAATAGATATTTTATATATCTATAAACAGATACATTTATAGATACAAATATATATACAAACAGATATATTTTTATATATCTATTAAAGGACATGAAGGAACATACAGCCACCACATGCCTTTGAATTCCTGCTGCTGCTCTGCCCTCGGACAATGCAAGTTTCTGTATCCTGCAGCAAAATATGGTTATTTATTTGAGAGAAATCATGACATTGGTGCTGTTTCCTCACATGTCTGAGAATGAAATGGAGCTCAAATGGATTAGTTTCGTGCACAACATTTACAATGTTTACACTGAGAGGGACAAGACCTGACCTTGCATTTAAAGGGTTGTAAGGAGTCCCAGACACTCTCATTTTTCACAATATTACCTCAAAACATTGTTTTTTCTGGGTTATGTTTTCACCTTAGTGCCTTTAAGACTCTAGGGAGACCTCAGTAAATTTACTCTGCCATCAGTGCTGGAGTGGGCAGGACTTACAGGACCCCTCACTGCGTGGGCTGGCCCACAAGCCTTCTTGTTTTCCTACTGCTAGGACACAAACAGTGAGAAATTGGTGTGTTTGGCTTCACTGCTGAAGAAGAGAAAGCCCACTGGTATGATTATGCAACAGCCTGATGAAATGCATTGCTCTCTCAGAAATGAGGAATAAATAAAATATGATTTTCATCCGCATTTTCACTGGAAACGCATTTTTCAGGGGTTTGATTCAAGGGTTACGTTTACAAGGGACTTTTGAGAAGAGCATGTAGTGACAGGATGAGGAGGAACAGCTTTAAACTCAAAGTGGGCAGGTTTAGGCTGGGTATTAGGAAGAAATTCTTTACTCAGAGGGTGAGCAGACTCTGGCACAGGTTCCCAGAGCAGCTGTGGCTGCCCCTGGATCCCTGGCAGTGTCCAAGGCCAGGCTGGACAGGGCTTGGAGCAACCTGGGACAGTGGAAGGTGTCCCTGCTCATGGCAGGATGTGGGACTGGATGAGCTTTAAAATCTTTTCCAAACATTCTATATTTCTATTATTCTATGATGATAACATCTTAAATATCACGATTTTATGACTTATTTAAATGACATCTGTGCTTCTCACATGCAGTTAAACCCAAACTATGGAAATATGGACATGACAGCAGATACTAAACAGTGCCTTAGAGCAGCACTTATTAAATCAATAATTGCTCTTATCAGTCAATAAACTCCTGAGGAAGCTGCTGTTATCCTTGACACAGGATGGTTTATCCAGTGTATTGACAGGTTGTGTTATTTGCTATTTGACCAGACTTAAATAAGTGTCACTCTTTGGGAAGCAAATCTACAATTAATGCTTTAATTGACATTGTTAATTAGGTGTTATTTGCAGCACTGCTCAGAGATCCTAGAGAAGGTCTATCAGAATGCTGAGTTACCAATTCTAAAGACCAAGCACATAAAATACTCCTTATTTCTGTTTTCTGCAGGAAGAGGTAAAAGAGGGAGGTAAATAAAATCCAAGGACTTGCCAATGGCTCTCCATAGAGTTGGTGGCAGAGACCCAAACCTTTCTTGCCCTTTTCTTGCACATTTATCAGACTTTCCTCTTTGAGTTTTATTTACTGAGACCCAGAACTCATAATTCACCCCTCACTGTGCAACAGCTGATGAGAAACTCGACGACAGCAATTGCTCCTGATTTGAAGTGGACAGGGATGGGGAAGCTGAAGCCAAGAACCAGCCTGTGCACCACGAGCCTCAGAGCCTTTTAGATCTCCTCCTTGGTGCCAAATCTGTGCTGGCTGCTCTCCACCTGCCTGGCCTCCCGTGGCTTTGTTTATCTGAGCACAACTTGCATTTAACCCTTTTGTTCCAGCGTTTGTCCCTTATTAGTGGCGGGGCAGGAGGGGATGAAAGGCTTCCAAAGCTGTTCTGTCCTGAATTGGCTTGCCCACACTTCTCCCATAGTCCTGGTGTTCTCATCTCAGCATTGTGGGTCGGAGGGCTGCTCCACAAAGGTAATTCTCCAGAAGGTTTTGGATTTTGACAGCATTAAGATCAACGTGCACTGTTTTACAGCACATTGTGCCCCTACAGAAAGTGCAGTGACTGGGGCAGGGAGAGGCTGTGGAAAACATTTACAACCCCTTATTATCCTGCTGTCCAGCTATGTGGATAACGAGCTGGCTGGGCAGGAGTTTAATTTTTTCTTCCCTGTTTTATATAGCACTGATTAGAAGCTTTACATTCGACTTCTAAATATGAAATAAACCAGCGAGCTCTCGCGCCCGACTCCGCGGCATCCACCACGCTGAGCCTCCTCTCTGCCCTCCCTGTGGCTGCCTGCTGCTCTCCTGCTCCAGCAATCTGTTCAGCCGGCTGGCAAAGCCACAGTTGGGAGCAGCAGGCTACTTAGCAGCTTTTCTGCAGCTCTCTGAGCTCCCCACACGGGTTCTGATTCCATACCCTGCCCACTGCTTCCCTAGGAGGGACGCCAGCCCTCTGCCCGGTCCTGTGCCACACATTATCCAGCCATCCCATCTCCTTTGTTACAGCTCTCTGTGTTTTCCAGAGAAGCTGTGGCTGCCCCTGGATGCCTGGAAGTGTCCAAGGCCAGGCTGGATGGGGCTTGGTGCAACTTGGGATAGTGGAAGGTGTCCTTGCCCATGGCAGGGGCAGGAACTGATGGTCTTTAAGGTCATTTGCAGCTGAAACCATTCTGTGATTCCATAACTGATTGATTAATCCAGGGTTAGCTGCTTTGACTTTACAGCTTCATTAGCAGGATTTGTAGGAAGTAGCAGGCAGGCAAGGTCACAGAGTACATGGCCCTAGAGGTTCACACACCTTTCCCTGTGTTTAGTGGTTCCCACAACGATTTCCAGGGGTTTGGGTCTCTCCAGCCTCATGCCCCATAGCCAATACTTTAAACTAGAGATTAAAAGTCATTTATACAAGAGCAGGAGGTGACAGGACATGGGATAATGTCTTCAAACTGACAGACAGCAGGGTTAAATGGGATATTAGGAAGAAATTCTCTCCTGTGAGGGTGCTGAGGCCCTGGCACAGGGTGCCCAGAGAAGCTGTGGCTGCCCCTGGATCCCAGGCCATGTTGGACAAGGCTTGGAGCAGCCTGGGATAGTGAAAGGTGTCCCTGCCCATGGCAGGGGGTGGAACTGAGAAGACCTTTAAGGTCCCTTCCAACTCAAACCATTCTGGGGTTCTATTATTCTGTCATTTACTGTAGATCTCCATTTGCCTTGACAAAGGGATTTGTGAACATAATGCTCCCACAGAGCCAGCACTAAATGAGGTGGTGTTCATTTTAGTTAGAAAACAAGAAGACTGGGGCAGAGGATAATCAAGTGTAAGATTAGGAAGCCTTTTTTAATATTTGTGTGTTTGAGTAAGAACTGGTGCCTAAGGACATCTGAGTAACTGATCCTATGGGGCAAATTTCATTCCATCCAGTTTATCTACTTGAAGATAAGTTCACCTGGTTTTTAAGTCTTCTCCCATAAGGGGCAGAGAGACTGGAATTTCCAGAGGGTGGTTGGATTCAGATACCTGTCTTATCATGAGAGGAACAAACTTCTGCAAAGTCTTTGTTACCCAGAGGTTTGTGCAAGGCAGTAAAGACACACACAGAACTGATATATAATTAATTTCTTCCTATATCCCAGTTTGCCTTCAGGGCACAGGGACAAGATCCAGTGAATCACGCCTGGAAATCATGGGAGAATTCCAGTGAAGTCCCATATGGAGAACAGAAAGACCAGAGCACACAGGGCTAAGGTAGGACTGATGCACAGATATGATCAATAACATTTAAGGGAAATCATGGCTTTATTCTTTTCTTCCTCTTTCCTGTTAAAGGATGTGAAACTAGAAGTGGGCTGAGGTCACCATAGCAACTAAGCATCATCTAAACGTTATGTGAGTCCTTCCTTTGAGTCTGGCTGTCACAGGAGCATCCATCAGAGTGCAGGATCAATGCAATTACTATTGAAGAGTCTCCTAGCTCTGAAGAGGGCAGGGATCATATTTGAGAGAAAAACAAAAGTTTTTCAAACAAGAACCACGACAAAATTTGAAACGTTGCCCAACGGAGATTGTCAGTTCTGAAATAACTGCTAGAGAACCAAGCAAATTAAATGCCTTGCTCAAAGGTAAGAATGAATGTGTGCCCACCACACCTAAAATCCTACAGTCACCTGGAACTCTTTTCCCAATCATTTGGGTCAAGAGCAGAAACATGAACAGAGCAAAGACTGTTAGGAAAGGTTGAAGGATCTGCTCATGTTGCCCCTACAGTGATATTTCAATCCAGCACCTTTTGCAGTCCAAGTGTTCTCCAAAGCACTCAGCACCTCTCAGCATCTCCCACCCTTGCATTCTTCCCAAAGATGCAGGATTTTTTTTTCCCCCAAGGCCAAATTAGCTCTCAGATCATTGACAAAGTTCTTGAGCTGTGTTGCAGCTTTCCCCTGACCACTGCAGGATGTGCCCCTGCAGAGGAGCAAGGACTTGATCCTTAGCTGAAACACTCCTGCTCGTGCTGCACCTTTGAGTATCAGAGGCACAGAGCCTTATGTCCCCATAATTTGGGGGAAAGGCCATAAAATGCCTTTTTTTCTGCTAGAAAACATCTGAGAGGCCTCAGCTACTTGATTAGAAATGTAGATCCAGTTACTGTTCTTTGATGGCAGCGTTTTCCTCCCATTTTCTCTGCATTGCAGATGGACTTTGTGATGGTGTGACCATGGAGGCTTAATCACAGCTTGTCCTCCTCTCTTTGGAAAAGCTGGAGTAATCCCATGGCTTTACTGCCTGGGCAAAGCCCAGGGATGAAAACCAGCTGGAAATTACTTGTTATCTATCAAGTGCCATTTTATATACATATTCTTTTCTTTCTATTTTAAAATTTTGTTAATGGTTTATATATTAAATAGATACATTTGCACTGAACTTGATTGTGGCTGCTATGTGGGATCTCATATAAAATTAAGGATGAAACAAAGGTTTCAGAGTCCTGGCTGCTTCAATAAATAAATATAAATAAGCTCCAATGGGTCATTATTATTCCCATGGTGAGAATGCTGGGATAGGTAATACATGTTTTCCAGAAAAAAAAACTTGGTCACAGGGCTTTCCTTCCCTTGGTTTCCAAGCAGGATGTTGGAATATTCATCCAGGCAATACATCCTTGAAGAGAAATCTGGACCTTTGCATTGATCTTTTGCCTTTTTGACAGGCAAATACAATTTCCAATTTCACTCTGCTGCAATGCTGACCTTAATTTCAGTAGTAGCAACAAAACCCTGGATCTTTTACCTCAGTAGAAAATAAGCACATGATCTTCCAGGAATATTCGGGTGTTTAGGAGGCCCCTGACCTTTATCAGTCACTTTTTCTTCCTGTCTAAACGAAAAACTATCAATACATAACCCAAACTAATAGAAACTGTCACTTGCAAATATTTCCAACAGCTTTCACTTTGGGAAGTCAATGACTTTTATTGTCTTTTCACCCAGTTTGGGGCTTTTGTACCATTTTGCCATGTCAGCTTTTAAAGGCTTTACCAGGACTGTCTCCCCAGAAAGGACACAAAAGGCCACTCCACATTTGAAGATGGAGCGTCACTTCCCCTCTCATTAACTCTTCTCTTGTCATCCTACTCTAACTGATTAGGGATAACATCTAAACTCGGGCACAGACTGCTTCCCAAATCCAATTAACCCCGTGTTCACAAATCCCACTGTCCACCCGTGGCATCTCTAGTGCAGCACTTACGAGGCTTGGGGTTCTTACACAATCAATTAATCAATTAATTAGTACAACAAAGTACTTGAGTGGTTCCCTGTGTTTTAAATGGGATCAGTGACAGACTATTTCCAATTTCTTGGGATAACAGAGCTCGTTGCCTGAGCACTGACTGTGTTCAACCAAGAGAAGCAACAAGCCAGAGAGTTTGGTTCTGAAATGTGAGCCTAGGATGTAATTCCCTCTTAAACTCTCTAATACCTGCTTACATTCTTCATTCTACTGGATTTTAATTAGGAGCCCTTAATCCTGGTATCAACACAGGAGAGGTTTTATGCCTTTGGTAAAAATTAGGAGAATTTTCTCTGTTGTACATAGTGAACCATGTTTTGTGGTAAAAGTAGCAGGGAGTGTCCTAAACTGAGCACCAGATAAACTGCCTGAATTGCTGGAAGATTCAGTAAGAGCTGCTCATATTTTTTATTTGGATTTGTGAATTAAAGTGTTTTCCAAACGTGGAGCATATGGCAATGCTCAGAAACTGTCTATTATCATTTGTATTATTTTTTACGGCAAATCAAAGGACTGAAAATACGTTCATTTCTGATCTGGTTGCTGAGTTTCATTCCGTGGTCCATTTGGATGTGTTTATACATTCCAGAATATTTCAGCTGTACAGTGCAAAGCAGGAAAAAACAGAAATTTTGTTTCTGTAGATTTCCATTGCCAGGCAGTATCACCTCTGTCTGGAAAAAAAAAAAAAAAGGGGGAAAAAAAACCAAGAGAAAATTCTCCAGCTGGGGGTGCAGATCCCTGTGTTAGGGCCATCTCTAGGTCTTGCTGTGTCCTACTGGAAGGTAACACCACAGCTGGGCATGGTTTTCTTCTTTTCACCTCTGCAAAGATGCCTTGGAATGCTTTAAGTATGTCCTGTTGTGGAATGGGGGTTCCTGGAGCCAGTGACAGCTGGGAAGGTGCTGGAGAAATAGTGACACACAACAGAGAGGTCATGGAAGTGACAGCTCCTGGGGGAAATCATGACTGATGGATATCAATCAAAGAAATCCATGTGGAAGAGGAAAAAAAAATAATTTTTTGCAATTATCTAGAAGGAAAGCCATTGTAATCCCTAATTCACAGGATGAGAAAAGGCTCAGGAAGTAAAAAGCTTTTTTTCCATTGGAGAAAAGGAATCTCCAGTGGAGAGATTTTGAGAACGATACTTTTGTTCACAGTCTGCATCTGAAAGGAGTGAAAAATTCTGGTGAATTTGGAGGATCAGAGAGGTGAAATGAAATTTTAGAAGTCAGGGTTGCCAAGCACACAGAATTTCACTTTGAACTTTCTGCATGATGTTGAGAGCAGCTCAAACATTACTCCTTGTTTCAGTTGCAGTGAAGGTTAAAGCAGAGCAGATTAAAACCAGCAACAGCTGGTATTTTTAGTTAAATACACAGCTAATTTTTCCAAAAAACATCCCTCCAGATGACAGCTTAGGTAGGTAATTTCTCTTTTGTAGTCTCTTTTATTTTTTTTCCCATTTTACTCCATATGGAAATCAGACATCCAAGTAAAGGCAGTCAGATTCCTTTCTGAAATTCATAAAATTTCAGAAAGCAGTGACTTTGCTCACCTCCAGACAAGCATTTGAGAGGGGTCAGAGAAAACATCTTCTGCAAGTGCCCATTGATTTCTATTCACTGAACCAGAAATCCGTGTGATCACTTAGCAAATTGACGTATAAAATTAAATATCCAAAGCCAGGTGAGATATTTCCTACCCACTCTTTAGGATTAGCACACCCCACGATTGCCCTGTGATTACGTTGTACCTACAGGTGCTTCAGAGTTCTAAAAACTACAATTTAAGGTTGTTGCTGCATTTGTCAAAATTATCTGTGGCCATATAAAAATGTTGCTGTACTCAGAATGATTTTGCTATTAATAAATATTAGTGTCCATGCCCAGCCTAGCTCCATTTCTAGAAACAGAGCAGCAGCCAGAGGACACTATAACAATCCCTAAAATGTGATTATCCATGTCTTAGACACATCATAGTTCTGTAATAACCCATTATTTAGGGAACCATCATGAAATGTGACTTTTTTCATTAAACCCTCACACTTGGCTAATTAAAATTAGCAGCAACGATGGCAAAGCTGGTGCAGATTCACCCCTGAGAGTGCTTTGGGATGTTGGTAATTCCACCTTGAGGTCAGCAGTGCAATCCCAGCCACACCTGGGGGGATTTCCAGCTACTCCAGGTTAAATGTTGATTTGGTTATCTAATGAATTACGAATCTTGGGTTTGTTCCTAGTGAGCAGATGTCCAAAAACCCCTCAAACCCAGGCCTACACGAGGTAACAGCTGTCACTTTTATTGGGGATCCCGTGAGGAGATAAAGGAATGGGACATATGTTTGCAGTGGATGGGATATTCCTCCCTTAGGGTCGTACTGTCACCCTGCCACAGGCCGAATGGCAAGTGCAGGATGGGAAGAGGTCTGTAAATCCTGGGAAAATGATTTAAAAATCTTATTTCAGCCCTTTATGTTACGCAGGTAAAAAAAAAAAAAAGCTATAAATA
>VXAX01001092.1:268021-278295 GCA_013399835.1 Leptocoma aspasia | reverse complement strand
AATATTTCTATTTAAAAGTTTTTTTTCATTAACAGGTAAGCATTTACTTAAGAGCTGGAACAGGTCAAATTGAGTTAATCTTGTTTCTAAAGTGGGTCATGGGTTAGGTGACATTGGTGATGCCTGTGCCTGGACATGCTGGAATGGATGTGTTGAAAGTGAGGATTTCAGAATTTCTGGAGCTGTGTATGAAACACTGCCTCCTAAAAATGGTGCTTTGTGTGTGTTTGGTGCTGCAAAAAAAGCAGATTTTGGACTCAAGGCTGTAAATGAATAATTTAACAAATTGGTAAAATAAAATTTGGTAAATAAATTGGTAAAATAAAAAATAAATAAATTTTACCGATAAATTGGTAAAATAAACTTTGGGCAAAAGGATCCTGGGGGACAGTGACGAACTTGTTCCTCAAAGGACAGTGCTAATTAAGGGATGTGCAGCGGGTGCTGGGAGCAAATAAACCAATCTCTGTTAATTACCAGCACAGGGACAGAAGGATGTTCATGTCTCATTTCCACAAACCACAAAAAAAAAAAAAAATCATGGAGCTTCTGCCTCTCTCCAGAAATCTTTAATTCCTCCCTGGACCCCCAAGCTGGGAGCTCCTCACTGCTCACCTCAAGCCTGTGTTCTTCTCCAGCACAAGCAGAACCTGCTTGATGTTTTTATTATTTGCTAAAATAGATTCCAACAGTGTTACCCAAGACCCAAACACACATTTGGGTCCCCACCGAATTCAGTGAGACCCAAGGGCAGAATATTCCCTTTTAGCAGTTCGAATTTGTGATATTTTCATGTTGTGTAGTCTGTGAGGGCTTTTTTTCACACCTTCCCTCCCACCCCGTGCACACTCCCTTATCTACACACAAATATCCTGGTTTTCTGCAATTTATTTTCAGTTGGAGCCCACCTGGGGAGTTTTTGATGTCTCTTTTTCCTGAGGATCTGAGTGAGGTTTTACACTCATGCTGGCCACGAGGCTTTACCAGGCAGAGGCAAAGAACAAAGAGAAAATACTTTACCATCCTCAGAGATGATAAATCTGAACAGTGCAGGGCACTTGACAAAGACAATTTCTCCCACACTTGCAGGTTTCCAGCATGTGATATTGTCCCACATTCCTGGGCAACCTGTGGGGGAGAAGGAGGGAGAAAAGATGTTAGTGGTGGAAATCCATCCCTTTCCTCACACTGTTACTGAGATCTGTCATTGGTTCTTCCTTCTATAAATAAAAATATTCTTGTTTAGAATAATAAACAGCGTCAATTTCCCTGGGAAAAAATATTTTTCATTCATAGAAATAGCATAAAATCAATAGGAATCTTATAAATCATAAAAATATTCTTGTTTAGAATAATAAACAGTGTCAATTCTCCCTGGGAAAAACTATTTTTCATTCATAGGAAGAGCATAAAATAGTGGCATCACACAGTAATGGCCAGACTCTACTCTCCCAAAAGATGACATTCCTTAGTCCCAATTAAATCCCTCCAACATGCCAGAAACAAATTTTCCCTTAAGTATGAAACCTGCTGCCATTTAGTTACCTGTCAGAAGTGCTGGGTTAATTAAAAAAAAAAGAAAAAAAAAAAAAAAAACAAAACACAAAAACCTTATGGATCTTTGATTAAATTCTATGAATTTCTGTTGGCTTTAATCCTTGCAAAGGTTTGGGAACTCACTCATTTTGGAATTTGTCTGAAAACTGAAAAGCACTTTCTGCTTCATCCTGCAACCATTTCTGTGGGTATGTGAGACAAACTCACTCTTCCATCCCATTTATTTTCTAAAAAAATGTTCTTCCTTACCAAAGAACTGTCCTAACATCATTCATTACTTTTACTGCACTCTTTGCTCTAGGCGATAGAAACTCACAATGTCAAAAGATGATTTTTTTGACCTCTAATGATTTCTTGCATAAGCTAAAAATAGATTCAGGTCTTTAATAACAGTTCAAAGATGAGGCTTCAGGTAACAAACTTTGAAGCAAAGGTCTGAGTGGTAAAAAATCCCAATTTCCTGCTACCTAAATGCAGGAAGAGGAGGTGAAGGGACTGTGGGTGGGAGCTATCTTCTCTTGGAATATAAGAAAAATTAATTTAAAATTTATTGTAAATACAGTAAAGGAACCCAGCTCCTGCTTCTTTCTGGTCTTTGTGCCAGAGGTGTGAAAAGCTGGCTTTCAAGGAGAATAAATCTTCCTGTAATTCTGCAAACCACCATTTTACCAGCCCACAAACCTAGAAGGCTTATCCAGTGTACACAAAAACTCAGAGCAATCCCTCAAATTTCCTACTAATTTAAAAAAATAATTCTTAGTGAGTGAACGTAGTAGTGTGTTTTTTGTTGATGGGGTGACTAAATTACAAGGGAATTTTTAAATGCTTTTTGTTTGTTAAGTAAGGCAAAGACACTAGAAAGTTTTCTTTAAATTTGGTACAAGGGACACTTCATAAGATTTTTTAGATTTTACTTCAAACTTGGGGTTGTTTAATTAGACTGAAGCTAAAAAGTTTCGTTTGAGTAATTAAGTACAAAAAAGACAAAACAAAAGATTTAATTGTTTTTGTGGCGTGTCTTAGCAGGGCAAGAACTTGCACTTGGCATGGTTTTTCTTTGTAAAGGAGTTTGTTATTTTGTTTTTTAGTAAACTTTTTTGTTTCAAATAAAAATCATCCTTTGCTTCAGCAGTAAAAGAAAGAAGAACCAAACCTAAACATTCCCACTGCTTATTTGCATTTGATGTTGAGGTTGAGCAAATAATCCTATCAACTGAAAAAGAGCCTCCTGCTCCGTGACTCCCTGCGAGGTTTTCTGTCAAAATCCTCTCTCTCTGACGGCGTGCCAAGGGAAATGAAACCTTCAGGAAAAGCTGATAACACTTCCAAGTGTTACTTTCTGCCTGGCACCAGTCCAGGAGAAGGAGATGTGGGTGATGAACTCGTGAAAGCTGTGTGGGCTCCATCAGCTCTGGTGGCAGCAGCAGGTCCCCATCAGTGGAGGGGGAATGTTCTCAGGACACAAACTGGGGTCTTTTTTGGTTTTTTTCCTATCAGCTCCAGTGGTAGCAAATCCAGTCCTGTGTTTTCTCACAGAAATACAAGGCTGAGAGCACCTCGTGTGGGGAGTAGAGCAGCTCTGGGCGAGTTGGTGTTTGAAGAATTAGGTCAGTGTCAAACAACGTGGTTGTGATGTTCAACATCATAGTAACAAGACCCACCAGCCCCACCAAATTACCAAATTGCAGCAAAAATGCTCATTAAATCGTCACAGAAGCTGGAAATAAAAAGAAAGGAATCCTTTATATTTGCTCCTCTACCTCTTTTCCCACTCCTACCTCAGATTGTTTCCTTTGCCAGGTGAGGATCTCATCCCATGAATGCTGTAATTCACTAGAATATTTCTAAAAGTCTCAAAACCTGGGGTTTGAAAGGTTTGCAATCTCTCAGCACCCCATGGGGACGTTGGGGTGTCCTGTGCAGGGCCAGAAGTTGGACTCAATGATCCTTGTGGGTTCCTTCCAGCTCAGGATATTCTGATTTTATAATTTTGTGATGCTGTTTATGTACTAAAGATGGAAACCAAGACCATGTTGAGTGCTATTAGATTTTATTGCCTTTGATAGCTTGTGTCTGTCCACGCAGCAGGAAATGCATTTTCCATGTAAATCTGAGGATAAGCAGCAACAGGTTTATAGCTCACTGAAGTGTGGCACTAGGTACAAAAGTAAATTATGTGTGAACATCCACGTTAATGAGACATTTGCTTACAAGAGATGCTGGAGATAATCAGTGGTTAATGAGATCTTTGGAGAAACACCTGTTGGTCTTGCTTGAATTAACTGTGTTGAGTAGGAATAGGAAAAACTTTCTTATCTCTTATTATTATTTCAACATAGATATCTTCCAGTATATAGATATTATCCAGCCATGGATAATTCAAACCAGAGAAATGCAAGGATGTCCTCAGGCTGCAGAACAGCCACAGTATAAATATCCCATGGCAGTGTGGAGGAAATTCAGTTATAGCAGGTGGCTGATTTTGTGGTAATTCCATGCAGAGATAAAAACCAGCCCCATTTAAAAAGAAATTACAAGTTCATTGTGTTAGAAAACACTGATGTGCTGACATTGGGAGAGAGGGGAGAGAGAAGCAGGAAGCCAAGTAATTTACCTTAAAATAGGGGAGAGATGGAGATTGTCAAGAATTCCCCATCAATAAAAACACTGTCTGATCCCGCTTGGAAAATCATATTTGAAACAAGCCATTTAGAAGAGCAAAGAAAAGGATGACAACAACAACAAAAAAAGAAAAACTTAAATGGAATAAAGGGCAGCGTGCACGATCTCCCTACATTTGTGAGCCACGCTGCAGCCAGCAATTCCTGCTGGGTGAAACCTGCCCACGGAAATCAAAGTGACTTGAGTGTGAAACTGCCCAGCAGGGTCCCCTCTGGCACTGACGGGGTCTCCCCACTGCCCAGTGACGTAGGGATGCCCAAGAAGGCTTGGAAAGACGTGGCTCACACACTCCAATTGAAGCTGGACAATTTTTCCTAGTCTCTAGCATCTTAGGACATCAGTAATAACAAGGAATAGTTTTAAAGGATAAGATTTCGCGTGGG
The DNA here is from genome assembly GCA_013399835.1 of Leptocoma aspasia. Classification (NCBI taxonomy): domain Eukaryota; kingdom Metazoa; phylum Chordata; class Aves; order Passeriformes; family Nectariniidae; genus Leptocoma; species Leptocoma aspasia. The sequence continues at coordinate 273,673 of VXAX01001092.1, read as the reverse complement.
ACGGAATGAAAAAATAAATTACAGGTAGTGGTCTTGCTAACGGATGGTCTTGGAATCAAAATGATCACAGATTCGCAGAGACATTAAGGTTGGAAAAGCTCTCTCAGAACATCAAACCAGCACTGCCATGCCCGCCACTAAACCCTGTCCCCAGGTGTCACATCCACGTGTTTTTTGAACTCTTTTAGGGATGGTGATTCCACCACTTCCTTGGGCAGTCTGTTGCAATGCTTGACCACCCTTCCAGTGAAGAAATTTCCCCCAATATCCAGTCTGAACCTCCCTTGGCACAACCCAAGGCTGATTCCAGAAAGCACAAATGCTGCCTTGCCTTCCTGTGTCTGCCCTGCAGCCTGCAGCCAGGAATCCTGGCTGGGGAACACTGTGGGATTCACCCCAGATAACAGAAGTGGTGCAAAACTTGGCATCTGCTCCTGGCTAAGTGCTTCTGTGTTGTGTGAACGTATTATCAGTTTCTCTGCATGCAGGCCTGCAGAAAAATTCTTCTTATGGGAAAGTGTTTTCTTACTATGTATAAGATATTATAAACAAATTTCTGAGCTGTGTTTCAAAGACAGAGGTTTTCTCTGCCTGTCTCTTGATAATAAGAGATAAGGGTTTTTTCTTCTTTCAGCCTATGAGGTGAAAAGTTGTTATCTCTGATTGTGTAAGCTATTCTGGCATTCCTTGGACAGAACTAGAAGCAGCAGCTTCGATAGTCCACACTGAGCAAATAATAGCCCGATTATTTAAATTATAAAATCATGTTAATAAATCATATTTAGCCTTCTGATATTATTGCCAAGAGTCCTTTGTCACTGCACGGACCACAGCAATATTTCTGTCCTTTTCACAGGATGGGCAGAGAAGTGCTTCCACTTACTCAGTTATTCCACTTATTCACCCTCTCCTTTGAGGGATGGATGATCCTTTGGGAGCCCCTATTCTGTGCTGCTGACTTTTGAGGAAACACAAAATCATGCAACTACAGTTTAAGTCTGGATTAGCCGAACTTCAGAAATCTAACTTTTTTTTTCCTTACCCATTTGCCCTACTCGGCAAAGCAAAGTTTCCTCTGTAGCTCAGGCAGAGAGACTTGCCAGGCAGAAATAATCCCATTTTAAGGTGGCACTGGTGGGGAATCACCCTGTGAAGGGGACTTGCATCTCCTCACTGACAACACTCAGTAGAAGGAGGGTAAAAAAAAAAGCTTAGCTTAGGCTGCTGCCTTTGAAATGGTTTTGTAAATGTTTGTATTCCCTACAGGTGCTGTGTGCTCTTTTGGGGTAGAAATGAACCAGCTCTGTTCTCTGCTTAGAGGGATCACCAGTGGCTCCACAATCTCCTTTAGACACTTCCCAATCCTGAGAAAAGGAGTCCAGCTGAGGGCTGGGATGTGTCCCTGAGGGATCTGAACCACAGGCAAGCCACAGTGGCTGCTTTTAAAAACCCTCATGATCAGTCCCTGTATCTCAGCCTCAAACTCCCACTTGTAGAAGGGGAATAAAATTCATGTTTAGAGTGTGAGCTCCTTGTGACTGCATCCACTTTGTACTTTTACTTCAAAAACCAGAGTCCTTTCTGCTGAAGCACAATGTTTATGTAAATTTTAGACGAATTTCTATGTGAATTTCAGATTGTGGATTTTTTTATTGTGGATTTTATATAAATTTCATGCCAAGCCCATGACACCCAAGTTTAAATTCCACATTGTTGAAGCTGAGGGAGGTGCCTCACACACCTAAGGATGGATCTGACTTGGCAGCCACTGAAAAAGAACAGCTCTTTCAGGGAAAGGCTGCATTTATTAACAAGGAAACTACAATTATTTATCATTGCAGAGCATTCTGATGCATTTTTAAAATTACACCCAGCATTAAAACCATTCTAGACATCCTGCCTCCACAGAGGTCCTCACAAACCTTGTTCCCATTTTTCATTTCACACTCTCCCTAACCTGCTACTCCTGGCAGCTGAAAGGCTCCCGCTTGCCTGAAATTTCTGGACAAGCACCAAGAGGAAAAAAATAAAAAAAATCCCCAAAGCAAGCCATGCTGGCAGGAGAGCAGTGATAAACAGCTCTTCTGAAATTGCTGATGGTCCTGCTGCCCAGAATCAGAAGAAAAACCCTTAAAACCATATTAGGATTGATAACATCAAGAGCAGTCTTTTAATGAAAGCTTTCAGGTGCACAAAAGACCCTTATGAGCAGGCATGGCATCAGATTTTCACAGTTTTTATAAGTTTCAGTAATTAGGAAATCTAGAAATTATATCCCATAGGAGACTGGGTGTCCTGGTGACCCACCCTGCCCCACTGGAGTCTCTCCAAGGGGTTCTGGACCCTCTGTCTTGTTGTGTCTCCCAACAACAACCCAACAACTGTGTTGTGCTGGTGCAAAACAGGGTGTCCTTGTCAGAAATTCTTTTCTTCTAGAAATTCTAAAATTCTTTTCTCTAGAAATTCTAAAATTAGGCTTTCTCTCATTGCCTTTTCTTTTCTTTTCTTTTCTGAAAATGTGCATCTCCAGCTGATAATTTATCTTAGAACAGGTTGCCCAGAGAAGTGGTGGATGTCCTGTCCCTGGAAGAGTCCAAGGCCAGGCTGGATGGGGCTTGGAGCAGCCTGGGATAGTGGAAGATGTCCCTGAGACTAAACAGAATTCCAGGAAGGTGACACAATGTGTGAGAAAGGGTAACTACTGTTCTAAAGTGTAAGAAAGTGCTAGAAAATCTACAGCTAGACATTAAAAATCTACAAAGCTACAAATATAAAAAAAAAGCTAAAAATCTTAAGGCATCAGCCCCTTATATTCCTTTTCTCCTCTGTCTAGGGCTGTCTTGAGAGTCACAGTTTACTAGTGGGTAAAAAACCAGATTTTAGGCAGCCCCCGTAGGTGACATTCACTGAGTTGAAGGAATGGACCTAATTTTAAACCAGCTGAGGGCAGGGCCTGTTATCTTTCATCAACACAGAGCCACTGTGTCACCAGGAGTGTGGAAAAACTCCTCTTTTTGGTAGATTTGTGTCCTGTTTTCTTGTGGTGCCTATATCTCAAAATCCTATTTACACTCTCTACATTAAAATCCTCTTTCCAGTCTCCACAACATCCTCCCATGTCCTCATCTTGCCCTAGTGCAAGATACTTCCTCTCATCCCTGACAACTTTTTGGCAAGAGAGGGTGCAAAGCAGAGATGGTTTTTTTGGATGGCAAATCCCTGTGTAGTAACTCACTATTTACTCATTCCCTCCTCTAAAAAAAGTGGGCAACTCCTACCTATCTCCTTCTCTATCAAAATCATTAGTTTGACATTTTTCTTATATCCAGCACCCCTTTTTCAAAAATGGGGGACTGAACCAAGGAGTAACAGTGCAATGGGCAATGGAATGTATGGATTCATACATAGACAGGAGGTAATAGACAAGAATTTGCATAAAATTTGTTCCCTTGGCAAATCAAGAAAAAATGTAATTACATAAATGTTAGACTTCTGTATTTTTCATGTAGGGAAATAAAGGCCTGAGATGAAAATCCACCCTTCTGGTTTACAGCATTCAGTTTGATTTTCAGTTCCTCTCCTCATTTATTGGTTTAAAATATCACCTTCAAGGTCGCATTGCCTTCAGGAGAGTAATATCAAAGGAAACGTAATGTAACAAACCAGCATATTAAACTGACTTATGTGGTGCACAATAACTTCTAAAGGGCACCCTACATATAAAGCCTTTCAGAGAGAGGCGAATATGAGATAGGAGCTCTCTGTTCCTTCATAAATCTGGGTAAATACCAAAATAAATAAGGGCTTGTGCGTGGCCTGGGTATGGGGATATGATTTCCAAAAGTAATTGACATTTCAAAGTGCAGGTGCCTTTGAGGCGTTCCTGTCAGGGAAATGCTGTTTCTGGAGGTGTTTGGAGTTGGGCACCAGCCCTGGAGCTCTGTCAGACCCAGCACCTCCCAGCCCAGCCAGCCAACTGTGCAGGGTGGGCAGCAGGACAAGGGAGGGGGTTCTGCAGCTCTGCTCTGCTCTGCTCTGCTGAGATCCCACCTCCAGCACAGGGAAGATGCGGAGCTGTTGGAATGAACCCAGAGGAGGCCCCGGAGCTGCTCCATGGCTGGAGCCCCTCTGGAGCCAGGCTGGGAGAGCTGGGAATGTTCCCCTGGAGAAGGGAAGGCTCCAGGGAGAGCTCAGAGCCCCTTGCAGGGCCTGAAGGGGCTCCAGGAGAGCTGGAGAGGGACTGGGGACAAGGCATGGAGGGACAGGACACAGGGAATGGCTCCCACTGCCAGAGGGCAGGGTTGGGTAAAGTGTTAGAAATTCTCTACTGTGGGACATGGGAAGAGGCTCCCAGAGAAGCTGTGGCTGCCCCTGGATCCCTGGAAGTGCCCAAGGACAGGTTGGACAGAGCTTGGAGCACCCTGGGCTAGTAGAAGGTGTCCCTGCCCATGGCAGGGGGTGGAATGGGATGAGCTTTAAGTTCCCTTCCAACCCAAACCCTTCTGGAGTTCTCACATTCTTTTGTTTCATTTGGAAGTCCAGACCATAACAGAGTAGAAATGCAACATCAACTGGAATTTCAGAATAAGTTACAAGAGTGTGAAAGTTGGGTTTTTTTCCCTTCCCAGTTCTGCTACTGACAAATTCTGGAATTATGAGAACAAAGTCTGTTCTTTCATCTGCTCATCTGGCCCAGTTATTACACCAGGAAGTATTTTTTCTAGCCAAGTAATGCTGTTGCTTCCCAGAGAAGCACCTTGTGCTGTCTAACTTGGTATTCACTCACCTCATCAGTATAAAAGCTTTATGTGTACCCCTAAGGGAAGCTCTGCATTTCTTTTACAGTGCACAAAATAATAATTAAAAAAAAAAAAAAAAAAAACCAAAAAAACCAAAAACAAGACAACTGTGGAGGGCACTGATAGAAAGTTTCTAATTATCACAGAACCACAGAATCATGGAATGGTTTGGGTTGGGAGGGACCTTCAAGATCATCTCATGATGAATGGGCAGGGACACCTTTCACCAGCCCAGGCTGCTCCAAGCCCTGTACAGCCTGGCCTGGGACACTCCCAGGGATGGGACATCCACCACTTCTCTGGGCAACCTGTTCTAAGATAAATTATCAACAGGAGATGCACATTTTCTTCCCCTGGTTAGAAAAGGCAATGAGAGAAAGCCTAATTTTGAGTTTAAACCAGCTGGAATCAGAGGAATTCCACAGGTAGAGTGCAAGTTTCTCTGCCAGAGTGGTGTGTGGAGGAAAATAAACTGTGATCCAACTCACCAGCACTTGACCCACCTCAGTATTTTCTATCAGCTCTCCTTAGACAGCTGCTGCCTCAGTATGGAGTTACTCAGAGCTATATTGTGATTATTTAGAATCTATTCTTTATGTAATTACACGAATAAGCCATCAGAGCAATTTCTACTGGTGCAGCATTATCAGTAAAGTGACTTGTTTCAACGGATGACATTCTCAGAGATCCAAGTGCACCATGGTTTGCAGAGAACTTTTAAAAATATCACCTTAATTAATCAAAGAGAACATTAGAAAAAAATGATTTGAGATATTTCACTTCTAATGCACTGAGTTAGTAATAGATTATATTAAAAACTAGAAGGGAAAGCACTCAAAACACTGAGTTTTTT
>VXAX01001092.1:185604-257957 GCA_013399835.1 Leptocoma aspasia | reverse complement strand
TTTTTTTTTTTTTTGAGGGTTTTCTTAGGAAACATGACTGCTTCTCTGGAAATTCCTATATCTTTTCACTTTTCACTGAGATTCAGAGGATCCTGGATTGGTTTGGTTTGGAAGGGACCTTGAAAGATCTTCTAGTCCAAATCTGCTGCAATGATCTTTAGCTCCATCTTCAGTGTCTCACCTTCCACTCCGGTCCATGAGGTCAATGTATTTACTGAAGTTTTGAAAGTAATTCCAGGGATAAAATGAAGGTGTCTCTAGGCAATGATCTGCACTTTGAAGTCTTCCATTTTCCATCACTGGTTATTCAGGGAGCCTGGGGACTGACTTAGACTGGACAGGGAGTTTTTAGGAAGCTCTGTCAGGTATTTTGACCCTGAGGATTTAATTTATTTTAACAAAGGTAAGGTTTTACTGCAACCTTAGATTTTTCAGGGGACTGAGTTTCCAGTCTGGGTAGACACAAATCTTCTCAAGGAAGATGTGTCTTTTGTGAAGGTTGGGTCTTTTGTCAGAAGATTTGTGAAGAAGATTAGATTGTGTCTGGATAGACACAATCTTCTTCACAAATCTTCTGACATCTTGTCAGAGTGTCTGGATACCCTAAGGAATACAGGGACTCTTGTGTTTATGTGCACCTGCATCTGGCCCTAAAAATCTCCAAAGTAATTCCCTATTTCTCTTGCTTCAGGAGCTTATTGGACACCAGAAAGCAATTTACAGGCAAAGTCCAGGGTTCCTCCAGGGTTCCTCTGAAATGTAATCATTGCCAGAGAGGTGAAACCCAAAGTCCATCAGTGCTGTCTGGCTCCATGTCTCATCCCTGGAAATAAAGATCCTAGAAACCAGTCAGCTGTGCCATTGCCTCCAGCAAGGATGGAACTCTCCCTGTCACTGCTGTGTTTTCTCAGACCCTCTGAAGCAGCAATAAAGCCTTGCTACGTCAGAAAATCCAGCAGCCAGCCACAGAACGAGCCATGGGAATAGGAACAAAAGAGATTTTCACTGAGTTCCCTTTGAAAAGATGATCCTGTTGTCTGACTCACTCATTTTTACAGAAGTACAACACGTCTGCAGGACCTTTATGAAAACATAAGCTCCATGCAAGGAAACACTTTTTTTCCAGCACTACAGAAGAGTGCAGCAGCTGCCTGCTGGGAAAAAGCAGGGGTTTAAAAGGAGTTTAAATGTGGTTTAGAAGGAGTTGGCTATCACAGATCACTTATCAATTATCAGTCACTTAGAATTCACTTACCAATTATCACTCACTATTCAGATGACTCCTTAACAGTTTTTTTGTTTTTTTTTTTTTTTTAGCCATGGTACTACAGAAATTAAAAATTTGATGAGTGCATGTTGTCACAGCTTCCAGCAGCTCATGACTCTACAGACACTGACAGATTAAAGCATCACTCATTAATTGGGTAAGTTTTATTGCTGCTCATCATTCATTTTTTAACTGCAGTGGCCTGGTAGAACATGATTGCAGTTACACATGCTGCTCACAATTGCTTGGGACAACATGAATTAGAAGAGTACCCACGTCCCAGAAGTAAAATCAGTTGCAAAGGCATCTAAAATTAAGGGACTATGGAATGGTTTGGGTTGGAAGAGACCTTAAAGATCACCTCATTCCACCCCACCATGGGCAGGGACACTTCACACTAGAACAGGCTGCATCTACTACGCTGTGTATTTGAAAATGTTCATTAAAAACCCTAAACCAACCAACCAACCGAGCAAAAATAAACAAAACACAAATAAAAACCCCCACTGAAAGTAAACAATAGATGGGGAAAATCCTCATGCTTTAATCATCTCTGCATAAACTGGAAAGAAACTGCTCCATTTGCTCTAGATCATCATGTACACCATGAACTAGATGTTCAGAGTGGTCTTCTTGATAATATTGAAGTCTGGACCAAAGAAAAGAGAAGATTTAATGAACTGGATGTCACCATAGAAACAAGGAACTCACAGGTGCAACCGTGTAAACAATGCATATTTTATTTTTAAACACACCACTCCAAAAATCCCATTCTGTTCAATTAAGCAAGAGTTTTTCCTTCATCTTGTCTGACATGAAAACAAAGAGTCAGGCAGCAGAGAGGAAATTTCATTTTTAGCTTTTTATCTTGAATTTTATAATTTCTTTACTTTTTATCCCTAATTCAATTTAAGTACCAATACCTCTGAACAGAACCATATGAAATGGCCATGTATTTTCATTTTCCAGATTTGTTAATGGTTGCTATTTTTCAGCCTTAATTATTTTAAAACGTAACCTGAACCTGCATTTTTCAATGACTAAGAGAAATATTTTTATTCAATCTGGTTCCCAGAAACTCTTCTTATCCGAGTCATTATCTTATCCAGCTGCCTGGACAAATTCTAATTCAGCTTTCATTTTCTTTTAACTTATGTTCCTTGCCTATTACAGGAGGACTTCCTGGTAATTCTGGAGATGACAGAAATAATGGCTTTGGAAGAACCAGGTGGGAATTATCACAATGAATACGCCATGGGATGGGAACAGCAGCTCATACACGTGTTTCACAGCTAATGGTGTTTTTGGAGATGTAGGTATTAAATTCCAGTACTTTTCTTTCCCCTTTTTTTTTTTCTGAATGGAAGTGCAGCAAATGCTGAGAAGATGACTAAACTCAGATTTATCTGCAGGGCATGCAAAGGTGGCAGTCCTTGTTTAAAAAACCAAAGTGTGTTCCTGCTGCCGGAAGAGATAATAGAAATTTCTGCCCCATTATAGCAATTTTTGCATCTTTTTCTCTGAGTCATCTTCCCTGACCATCCCCAGGCTGATGATCACCTTGCTTAAGCTTTAAAATGGTTAGAGAATCCATAGGGCTTAAATCATCTTCTTCTTGAGTCAGGAGAGAGAGAAAAAGGCCATTACAGAGAACAATTTATCCTCAAATATCAGGAACCCAGAGCTGGAAAGGAACAGTTCTAAGGAAGGAACACGGCTCTTCAGGGTTCAGACTTGGTTTAGGTCAGAGATTTGAGGTGTTACTCACTGAAATCCAGAGAGACAAATTCCATCCCTGGAGACAAAGCGGTGAAAAAGAACTTGTGAGGTTTGAGGTTAAGATTCTTATGGCAGAGACTGAACAACCACATTGTCCTGGGCTGCAAGATGTGCCTGGGGGTGTGCATTCCATTCCCATCTGTCAGAGCTGGGGCAGTTTTCTGCTGTTCATTGGGCAGTTTTCTTTGTCTCTTCCACAACCAATCCTCCCTCCAGGAAATATCTTCTGTTCATGGGCCATTCATTATTAATTATCTCCTGTCCATGGCCATTGAGTGTCACTGCATGGCCGGAAGTGATAAAATTCCATCATCCCATTGGAGATGCTCTGCCCAGGGGGAGGAGCCAAGCATTCCTACCTGGATAGAATCTGAGGCTTGGAACACCACAGGAGCCTTTTCCCACTGCATTCCCAGAGGAGCAGCTTTCTTCTCCTCTGCATTCCCAGAGGAAGAGCAGGCCCAGCTCCACCAGCCCTGGAGCTTCAGAGGAAAACTCCACCCTTGGACAGGATCCCTGCTCCAGCAGAGCCACATCTGTCACTGCAGGAGGAGCAGCCACCATGGAATGGCACTGCCACCAACACCCTGACCCACAGGCTGCCAGCTCCTGCTCTGACTCTGGCAGTGCTGTTCTGTATTAGTACATTTTTCTATTTTTATTCTTTTCTTCCCTAATAAAGAACTGTTATTCCTACTCCCATATCTTTGCCTGAGAGTCCCTTCATTTCAAAATTATAATAATTCAGAGGGAGGGGTTTACATTTTCATTTCAAGGGAGGCTCCTGCCTTCCTTAGCAGACACCTGCCTTTTCAAACCAAGACACACATCTGTCCTGTGTGCTGTGGAAAATCCAGGCAGAGCTGTGCCCAGGTGATGCAGGACACACCTCTGGCCCTGCACACTCCACCCCTTGGCCCCGGCTCAGCACTATCCCAAGGGTAGCACACAGCTCTGAAGACAAGGGGATACTGTATTTAGGAATGATTTTCTTTGAAAATGAAACACACATGATTCCAACCACACTGTGATCCCTGATGGAGAATGGTCCAAAGATTTCCAGTCCAGTGGCAATCCAGCTGAGCCTGGAAGAAAAGCTGTAGGATGACACAAACTCTATTTCGGCTCCCAGCACCATGAGAGTTAAAATGCCAAAGGAATATCCCTGCTCATCTGCCATTAATATTATGTCTAGGGTGCAATGTGGATGGTATTTGAATCCCTCTTTCCAGGAATTCTTCACCAGAAAAATTATTGTTGTACTGTTTGCCTCCCCGGGCAGAGCATCTAGGTAAACATAGCTTGGCTGTGTATTAAAGAGGGATGAGAAAGAAACATCCTGGAGGCTTTTCCAAGAAATGTGGTCGTTCATCCACGTTAGGTTTGTCCTGTCTGCAGCTGTGTCTAGCAAAAAACCTTTTCTTAAATTATTCCAGGGCAGTTTGACTGTGACACAACACCCTTTCTTTCCCTTTGCTGAGCTGATCCCGAACTTTTCCAATGGCAATGCCCTTCCAGGCTTTCAGCCTCATTGATGTGACTGAATTCACAGTAGGTCAGCATCAACCATTTTAGCTTCAGCTGCTCCATTTGAGGAAAAGATTCTTTATGGAGCCAGAAGCTTGGTTTATGCCTGGAAAATGAAGATTTTGGTCTTTATCACCAACAGAATTAATTCAACCCAACTTCAGACCTCCACAATGATTGTGTTAATAGGCAAAGCAGAAAAATGGGCATTTATCATACAACCTTCCCTGCAGAAGGTGGATGCAAAAATAGGGCAAGTGTAAGTTCTGGAAGTATTTGTGTCAGTGAATTCCAAATTGTGATTTTGACCTCTTGACTATAAATGCAGTTTCAATATCTAGCACTGATAAGGATCTCTCTACTTTATAAATCCATTTTGAGGTGACGTGAATTCATCCACTCTATCAGGTGAACAAATAGAATCCAAGAATGGGTTGGGTTGGAAGGGACCCTTAAGTTCATCCAGTTCCCACCCCCAGCCATGGGGACACCTTCCACTATCCCAGGCTGCTCAAATCCCCTTCCAGCCTGGCCTTGGACACTTCCAGGGATCCAGGGGCAGCCACAGCTTCTCTGGGCAACCTGTTCCAGCACCTCACCACCTTCACAGGGAAGAATTTCTTCCCAATATTTAATCTAAATCTCCCCTTTTTCACTTAAAACCATCCCGCCTTTCCCAAAAAAACATCTAAAAGCATGACAATAAAGTCGGAGAAATTCGGCAAAGAGCTAAAGAAGGAATCAATGTTTGGAACATAGAGATAAGTGAAGCACTTTTCCTTGCATTTTCCTGAGAAAAAGCAAATTTTGATCACAGCTTGGGTCCCAAAGGGTGCACAGGAGACTTGTTCAAAGTCTCTGCAGAATGGACACCAGAAACAAGCAACAGTCTGTCATCACATGTCTCTGGCCTCTCCCTTGAAATTCTTCCTACCAGCTCTAATATGAATTTAATAGAAGACACTTTATGCAGAATCACATGGATAAATCCATCAAAAAAAAAAAAACCAAGAAAACATCTTTGACCAAGGAGAGATGTATCCATAGAGATCAAAGCTATCTAGGTCTGTATTCAAATTTGAAAGGAGCCACAGAGAAAACTTTCAGGTGTAGAGACATTTTCTTATCTATGTCCTTCCAACTCTAGGAATTCATTAGCTTGGATTCAATCCTAGTCCTGTTGTTCTTGGGCACAGCTGCTTCAATAAGGGAGACACAGTGAAGTAATGTCTTCCCGGTGGTGCCAGGGGAAATAACAGCAGATAATTCAAAGGCTGTGAGAGAACAAGAAGCTGATGAGACACTCAATAAAAAAATGTGAAACTGGAAAAAAAAAACTGCTCCATCATCTTCGTGTGATGGAAACATAATTCAAAATCTCTCCTTGCATCACCACACTGCCTCCTAATTACCATCTCCTACCCCATGGTGCCCTTACCAGTTTCTTTCCTGTTGATTTACAGGGTAACTTTTAACAAGGATTCCATGTGATTCCTTGCAGGAATCACCACATCCCTTCAAAGCCTTATTTCCTTTCAGCTCCTTGACATGCCTGGGAATGTTGCTTCCTCTCTACAATTTTCAGAGGAAGGACAGGAGGAGTGGGACTGGAAAACAAGGGCTGCAAGTTAAAGATTGATTTGACAGTGACTCATGAACCACAGAAACACCAACGAGGCCTCATCACTTCTATTCAAATTCTCTGCTGAGTTCACTTTTGTCACACCTTGGCTCGTTCTCGGTTGGTACATTTGAAGCACTTTGAACACTAAATTGTAGACACAAATCTGCAAATCACTCAAGGAACTCTGCCACCATTTGAGAGGGAGCCAAGTTCAAGGGACAAGTCTGGAATATCTCGTTCCAACAGTGGAGAGCAAGACAGGCTGGGAAAAAGATTTCATGCCAATCTACAGTTCTCCATTTCATCAGCAGGGTTTTTTCCATCACAATTCAGGTTTTTGGGGTAATCTAGACCTCCAGCATGACCTAGTCAATATAACAAATACAGAAGCTAAAGGTGGGATTTATTGATCATTTATGATCAAATGTAGACACTTAAATGTGATTATGTAGAGCTGACATGGTCACCCTTTATTGCATGTGTCCAGAGAGAAAAAATAGACATCGTCTAATGTATGTAGAGGATGAAATAAATTGTATCTCGGGCTCTGTTTGGTAGACATCCAGAGCTACAAACTGAGGAAGGTGACTTGTTCATTTGCAGTGCAGATGCAATTGCAGGTATCTGAATTTAATTAGATAAATCCCCTGCTAAATGCACATAACCCAGGAAACTGTCATTAATATCTGAGTAACTCCTGTGTCAGTCTTTCCTAGCCCCAGGGTTGGGAACAGGCCAGAAGAGTCTGGATGGGAGAAATAACAATAAAAAAGGGTGCATGTGGATCAGCAGTGAGATTTATCAATTGTGATCTGGCAGAAAGTACCTGGAGGGGTGGTGAGAGCTAGAAGAGGGTCCAGCACAAACTGGGGCAGCTCCACAGTAGGACAGGGATAAAAACTCAAACAAAGGAAATTGGAAACACTGATGTAAGAAATAGCCTGGCACCACTGCCTGGGGAAGTTGAGTTTGAACTAATCACTGCTCTCCTTCCTCTCTTGTCTGCCTTTGGCTTTCATTATTCCCCTTTATCAGTTTAATTCCTTCTCCAGAGCAAGGGAGTCAGATTCTGGGTCCTGCTGAGATTTCATTTCCTTCAAATTCTCTTTTCCATTCAGGCTCTAAGTGATGACTGAACGGGAACGGACACATAGGGCCAGCACATGTCCCCTATTTCTTCTCATACAAAGTTTCCTAAAGAATTTAAAGCATATAAGAGGAAGAATCCATCATAAAACTAATGGGAAAAAAAAAAAAAACAAACAAACAGAAAATCTCAATGCAATCATTGCCTCTGAAGCATTAAAGGCATGGCCCAGCAGCAGAAGGAGAAAAAACTGCTGTGAAGAATAAAGAAGTAATGAGCAGAACATCTGGGGATGAGAGGTAGAGGGGGAGAGAAAGGAGGGAACATCAGAAACCCCATTTGGTCGATGTTTGTGTTCACTGAACACAGCAAGGGGCTAAAGCAAAGGCAGCAGAGCTGAATTGTTGCAAAATGTAGGAACCCAGGAGTTGTTTTTCCTCTCTTGCCACCCAAGGGTGGGGCTTCCCATGCAGAGAATTACCGGTGCAGGAGACAAAACCAGCAGAGAACCTCCTTTACCATTAGCACGTTTTGCACCATGTGGGCGCCTTGGAGAAGGATTCATGAACCCTAATATTTTATAATATTCTTCTAGATACTGTAGAAATACAGAATACAGAGATTGTTCATGTCCCAGACCCAAGTTCTGTACGTGACCCTCTTTGTGTCACCTGCCATAAAAGGTGGATTTTTCTTTTAAGTCACAATAACTTGACCATGTTCACAAGCCCCTACAGACTTAAAAGCTCATGATCCTATTGCAGACCTTGCAGCCCCACTGAGGAGAAGCAAATTCTCAAAAAATTTATATATTGAATTTTTCTATGGGAATTTTTGTGCAGGAATAGTCAAAGAGGTAATTGTGTGCTTCTCCTCTTAATAAATAGAATTTTATTCACCAGTCAGGAGGGATTTCTTCCTTCTTTCAGCTGTTTCTAACTGTTTCTAACAGTTATTCCCTATCTTTATCTTTCTTTGAAATAAACAAGCTGATAACACTTCTCCACTAACTGCTATCATTAGTAAACCTTAGTGCTGAACATGAAAAAATTATATGGGGCAACTTTCATTTTTCCCAAATAAAAAATAGTTTGTGCTCAGGAGGAGAAATTCAAGAGGAACCAACACCCCGCACTTATGACTGCTTAATTTCTGGAGAGTTCCTGCATCTTCAGGGAGTTTTGTGGTGAAACATCTCCCAAATTCAACCAGCAAGGAGGTGGTGGAGTTTTGCTGATATCCTTTAACTAAGGAGATCAAACTTTGTTGGGAATGAGGGTGGCAGGATCTGGCTTGAAGTAAGTATCACATAATGAAAAGTGAGTTTTGAGGTCAGGACTTAAAGAGTGTAGAGTGAAATGCTCTAGTCCTGGAGGTAAAATGAAATAAATTTTAAAAATGTCTACAAAAACAAACAAACAAACAAACAAACAAAAAAAGAAAAAAAAATTAAAATTCAGAGAAAAAGGCCAGCAAGCAGGATCCATGGAATGAAAGGGCTTTCAAACAAGAAATACACCAGAATCCTTCACTGGAAGGTTAATCTCTTGGAGAAGATATGGTTTTTTTGGTTTTTTTTTTTACTCTAAGCCACATCAGCTGTGGCAGTTGTTGCCACAGGATGTGGGGAACAGCTAAAAGATGCCCAGTGAGCCTGGAAAAAATCCTCCCAGTGATTCAGCCTGCAAATACTGGGGGAGCAGAACAGGGAGCAGCTGGGTTCTGCTCTGAGCGAGGGCCTGGGAGGATCCAGTCCCTTCCTGCCTGAGTGGGTGATACAATTTCATCACATTGAGGTGCAAAAGCCTTTTCCAATGGCTCTGGGCTCCCTCCATCTCCGAGCTGTGTCCTTTCCATTTGGAACAGGCAGGGGGAGGAGTTCAGTGTGAATAGTCCCCAGCTGTCGGGGTTATTCTGGATTTGGGTGATAAAGAAATAAAAGCTAGCTGGTGAAATGGTCTCTTCTCACCTGGGGAGTTCTATGAATTCCTGAATCCAAACAATAGCCATTGCATAAGCTGAAGAAATAGGTCTCATGGTCAGCTCCTGGCACCATTCTGGGGGTAGGAGGCAATAAACAGGTTTTTTTTCCTTGCTCATGTGATTTCTGGACCAGGAAAAAATGGGGAAGCTCTTCTGTAAAGCATGAAGAGGGTCTCCAAAACACATCCCTGGGGGTGAAATGAACTGAGGTACACTGAGCTTTCCTCACTTCCACCACACCCCACAGGTCATCTGCCCAGAGCTGGGCAGCAGAACAGAAATGAATTTATGCAGGAGATTGATGCCTCAGGTTTTAGCTTTTATATTTTTCAGATTCTGTGCTGCTTTAGTGTGTGGGTCTGGGCTTCATATTATGGGATGGTGAGCTCTCTGCACAGAGCAGGGAGACAAAACAATTCCTTCTCCAGCTGGGGACCAAGGACAAATGATCCAAATCTCAGGCCCAAGAGCACAAACAACATGGACTGAGGAGAGAAAAACAAGAAGGATGGGACTTGATGGGCTAAAGCTGGAATTGGACAATGAACTGCAATGTGCAAATGGAGCAGAACTGATAAAAGTGCCAGAGCCCGTGCCCGGTGTCCATTTTGGGACCATTTTGGTTCATCTTGGGTGCAGCCCTGGCTGGGCTCTTGTGCTGCCCAAGGTGGATCCATGGAGGAAATCCTTTTACTAAATCCCTGCTTTATTCTTTAACTGTCCAGCCTCTGTTCTAGGGCAGCCTGAACAAGGCATCAATCAGTTTCTGGCGACCACGAAGGGTCACAAGGCATCTGAGAAACCCCTGGACCAGAGCCAGAGGAATAGCAGGACCCTGATGGAAATCCTCCTCTCTGGTGGAAATGCTCCTAGCAGCTGAAATGCAGGACTGGGTTGCTTTAGAGGACACTAGTAACACAAATACCTGTGTTCTGCCCTCCTTTGCTTCTGTACTAAAAAGCTCTGCAAGAAAAAGGGGAGACAAACCTCCCCTCTTTTATCACACACAATGTGTTTTATCAGCTTTCCTCTGCGCTTTTATCAATTCCAGTCACAGCAGAAGCAGTTTGGACAGGACTCAGTAAATGGACCCTGATTTCCAATTAGTTTCTTTGTCATTCTTTGCCCTTCTCTCCTTGGTGCTGGCCACAGGCAGCTCCTGCTGCAGTCAGGAGGAAATAGAACAGGATATTAAACTATCAATTTCTTTGCTCGCTGCCTCAGTTTCTTATCTCAGCAACAGCACAAGTATCCTTCATCAAGATTACAGACACCACAGCGTTCATCCCTGTAAAGGGCCTCAGATCATGTGAGAGATACACAAATTATTACTGAGATGAAGAAGGAAAACGAGCTGCTCCAGAGCAGCACTTTGTGTCACATCCTGTCCCCAAAGCTGTCGTCATCCAGGCAAAAATCATCCAGGCATCCTTTCTCTTTAATTTACTTTTCTATTACTATTATTATTATTAGTTTTGCAGACATATTGTAACTCCATTACCTAAAGCAAAGAAACAAATTCCTGACCTCTGATAATGACCAGGGATGGTTCCTGTTTGTTGCTATGAACACATTATAAGTTTCTCTGTGTGTAAGCCTTCTGATCAGTTTCCCATGGGAGAACATCCTTTTGCTGTATTTTACTCTGTATAAGCTTTCTGTAAACAAAATATCTGTGTCTGTTCTTCAAGGACATGGAATTGGTTGGCCTCCTCCTACCTATGAGGAGACGGAGCTGAAATTACTTTATCTTTCTGATATTGTAAACTATTCAGACACATTCCCTGGACGAAGCAGCAGCAGGAGCATGGAGAATGCTCTCTGCTGAGCAGATATAGAAAAATACTAGAATTATGGAGTCATTTTAATAAATCATGTTAGCCTTCTGAAATTGTCGTCAAGAGTCTTTTCTTCTATGTATGGACCACGACGATACCTGTGCACCCCCATTGACTGGATTTTTGTCCTTTTTTCCCCAAACTCATCCAGCAGCAGCGATGCTCCTCTTACCATGAAGCATTTGCTTTGACAGAGCTCAAAACCCCTCCAGGCACCAGAGGAAATGGTGAAAACCACTTCAGATTGTCAGCTCAGTGAGCAGGATCTGAAACTCACCCGGAGAGGAGTCATTGAGAGGGTTCAGGGCCGTCGCCCTCCGGATCTTCTCCAGACAAGTCTCCTGCTCCTTTTTAATGATGCAGTTGGAATGGGTTGCTGCAACCTGAAAGATGGGGGGAAAAGGGAAAAAAAAAAACCACCAGTTACAAAAATAAATAGTTAGTGAGGTGATCAACAAGTGTCACTAAGTTTTAAGATCCCATTACAAGAAAAAAAGAAAAAAAAAAGAAAGAAAAATGTCATTTAAAGTTGAGGGGAAAATGTAAAAAACTTAATTTTCTTTCCTTTTTATCTTCTTTACTTTTACTCCTATTTTTTTCTTCTAGCAGGTCTAAGGCCTTAAGTAATTAAAGTTCTCATAAATTATTTGGGGGTTTTATATTGTTTTCCCTGTCAAAATGTGATTTACAATATGTTTGTTTTATTTTATTGAATTCCTTTTTCACATAAAGCTGAACAAGGGTATCTCCAAATACAGAAATAATTTAAAGAAGGATTAGGAATAAATTTAGGCTTGGTTTGATCTTCCACCAGTTTCTTATGAGTCTTTGCACAATTCATTAAAATCTCTCTGGAATCTAAACCAAATTAAAAGCTGTTTCTCTTATTCTGTCACCCTTTTCATTCCTGAGTGTTACCTTTATTTATTTCCAGAGAATTCAGGGCAAATTTTTTGTCAAAAATAATACAATGTCAAATAAACCAGGCTGACTTGATCCAAATATTTTCTTTCTTTTTTTCTATTTTCTTTCTTTAACTCTCTAGTATAGCCAACTACAAGAAAAAAGTAAAGGAGGAAAACAGAAGGGAATAAAAAATTTAGTTTATGAGAAGAACATTGCAGCCAACACAATGCAGGCAATCCCAAAGCAGCAACAAAATAAGGATGTGACCCATTTCTGGAAATCAATACAGGATTTCATTCCTATAGCAGACAGTGGCCAGGGAATATCAATTCAAGGAGAATAAGACCTCAAGATTTCATGAGATCACTTTATAGGGGCACGGCTGAGGTTCAAATCCCACCTTAGGAAAACACCACAAAAATCAGTGCCCTGGCTGAAGATGGTTCACTGGGGCAATTTTGTTATTTTATTTCCCATCCCATTTCCTTCACTCTTGAACATGGAAAACCACAGAGGAAGTGGCATGTGACTGCTTCCCCTCATCTGCCAAGTAGGGACAAGCAAAGGTTAAATCCCCACATTTAATCTGCTCTGGGTTATTCTGGAGCCCCACCTGCACAGTTCAACTTTTCTTCCCTCATGTCCCAGGGAATGGAGCGAACAATTTGGATCAGGAATGCACCAACCAACAAAACCTGAGAGCAAATCCCAAGGCAGGTGAAATCCTTTCAGCAGCTAAAGTGGTTTATAAAAAAAATGGGAGAGAAACTTCTGCACAGGCAGATTGTGACAGGACAAGGAGGAATGGTTTTAAAATAAAAGAGAGGAGAGTCAGATCAAGATTTAGGAAGAAATTGTTCCGTGGGAGGGTGAGGAGGCCCTGGCACGTGTTCCCAGAGAAGCTGTGGATATCCCTGGAAGTGTCCAAGGCCAGGTTGGATGGGGCTTGGAGCAGCCTGGGGTGGTGGAAAGTGTCCCTGCCCATGGCAGGGGGTGGAATGAGATTTATCTGTAAGGTCCTTTTTAACCCACACCATTCAGTGAGCCCAAAATAATCCAGTTTGATGGTGCTTGTGTTGTGCTTTTGTTTGTGTGATGATGCTCTGAGCCATCTGCACACTTTTTTTTTAAAAGCCACCACTGCTATTTCAAGGACAGAGAGGGTTTCCTGATGAACTCTCCTGGAAAGCTTTCCTCACCATTTGTAGGAACTCATAATGCTGCACAATTTCATCATCTCCAAGATCCCAGTAAAATAAATTTCAGCTATTTTTCCCCTGGGGGACACACCAGGAACAACCATATTAGATTTGTTTGTCTTCAAAACAAACACAGGTCTGTTTTAAGGGCTCCCAAGTGCCTGGAAAAGATGAATTGTCACAGATGTCCAGGATCTCCCAAGAACATAAGGGCTTTTGCTACATCATCCCCTAAGCATCCCCAAAAACAGAGAAAATTGCATTGGCTGACATTCAAGTTCTTAGAATATATTTTAAAAAGATAAAAGGGAAATAGCAAGAAAAACAGAGTTCTGCTGTTAGTGCAGGTTCACTCTCCACAGTTGTTCAGGTCTGAGAGGAGTGTCCAGGGCTTGTCCCAGTACACAAATGTGGCAGTTTCTATACAGCTCACCAGGTACAGATTAGAAAAGCTGTCATTTAGTAATAATTTTGTTATTTTTATTCTCATTAACAATAATAATAATAATGCATTGTCTATGCAAGCAGAATGTCACTAAACGAAAGGAAATATTTCTTCACACACTTACTGTTAACTTGCAGAACTCTTCAGCTTGAAATTGTGGATGTTAAATGCCACACACAGATGCATATATTTATCCAAAGTCCATCAAAGGATGGAGATTAGTTATTCCAGGCTGCCCCTGGATCCCTGGAAGTGTCCAAGGCCAGGTTGGAGAGGGCTTGGAGCAGCCTGGGACAGTGGGAGGTGTCCCTGCCCATGGCAGGGGTGGCACTGGATGAGCTTTAAGGTCTCTTCCAACCCAAACCATTCTATGATTCTGTTCTAGAATATTAAGAAACCCACCATGTCCCTGTCCTCAGAGATATTTGATAAGAAAATTTAGATTCAATCTACAGTGAAAAGACAAAAGAGTGTGATTTATCTTTACTTTTTTGGTATCTTCTTTGCTAGAGGTGTATCAAAGCCAGGACATGACTGATTGTAAAGGAACCCAAAGGTTGAAAGCTCAGACTTTACTGTTCTCCTTGCAGACTGAAATATTTAGTCAGAGGTCTCTGACTAAACTGATTAAATTTAGTCAGCTATAAAGTTTAGTCTCTGACTAAACTGTAAATTTAGTCAACAGTAAGTCTGGCTTAAGAGGCTCAGGTGTGGACAGAGAGAGCACCAGAGCCACGTGCTTCACCTGTCCCTGCATCTTTCCTCGAGCTTTCACTGTTGTCACAACATTCTGATGTGACTTGCCATCACCATCTTTGTGCCATTTCATAGCACTTCATCAACAGATTTTAAAAAAAAAAAATCTGGGGGGATGTGGAAACCGAAACAGGAAGTGAAGAAAAGGAGGAAACACCAACCTCAGTGTCAGAGGAGAGAATAGGAGCTGCCTGTCATCCCTGCTAACAAGCAATTCCATATCTGGGAAAATCAAAAAGGCTTGAATTGTTCATAACAAAAGATTTGTGTGTTGAGTGCAGAGAGGTTTTTATCATGTTTTCCTGAAAGGAAACATTCCTGATGTTTCTCCATCGACCATGGAGTGGTAGAGCCTTTAATCTGCCAACCAGGCTTCAACAACTGAAGGCAGAGCCTGATCCCAATGGCACTGTGATACCTTAGGTGTTCAGTTTTTCTGTTCTGCTTTGGTGTGCAGCTTTTAGCTTGATATTAAGTGTTACTAGGATCTTCTCACAGCATGGTGAAGACAAAACAATTCTATTCCAGCTGGAGACTCCAGGACAATCTCTTCAAACCTCAGGCCCAAAGCATAAATGTGAAAAGAGGAGGGCGGGCAAACAAGCAAGGAGGATGAAACTTCATCATTTGAAGCTGTTAATTGGACAGTTAACTCCTATATGCAAATGCACTAAAACTTATAGAAGTGTGAGATCTCGTGACCAAGCTCTCTTTTGTTTCCAAAACAAACAGGAGCCATCCAGGCAGAGCCATGACTGTGGCTGGTGCTGCCAGGGTGTGGCCTTTGAAAGCACTCCAATAAAAATCCACTTTATTGCTCTGAACTCTGTCTAGCCTCTGTTCCAGCTCCTTAAGGCATCAGTGTAAGCTTGAACTCCAGGCCTCCTCATTCCATTTCTTCTGCCTCAAAGACATTTGCAATTTCCTGTGCTCAGCAGAGACAGCCTGGTCTGTTTCCCAAAAGTGATATGTGCAGTTAAAGAGTGTTTTGACACACACTAGGGAAAAAATCAAGAATCCAAGTCGATAGTGCATGAAATTCACAGGTTCTCTGAAAAATTTATTAATCTCAATGAAGTGAAAGATTCTGACTCACATCAGTTTAGAAAATGTGTATATTCATTTAGATACAGAGACAGTAAAAGTCAATATCTGTTTGGTTCTGAGAGAACACAAGAAGCTGGCAGGAAACTATAGAGGTACAACAAATTCAGAGCTTTCATTTTCCTTACGTGGTTTTTATTAAGGTGGTCACCACAAATAAAAACTGGTATGTGCTTTGTGAAAATTCCCATACTTAAGTCTTTGCTGTTCCCTTGAAATTATGGTAAAATTAATAACAATCATGTTATATTACAACTTATATATTTACAATAAATTTGGTATATATAGTTCTATTTTTCATATATATTTATATAATATAAATTTGGTCTATATAATTATATATACATACTAACTGTGCAAAACAGTCCAGCCACTAAAACCTGAACTGTCTTTGACTACATTCAATTATTCAAATAACTCCATTTTGCTCATTTTGTTCTCTGTAAGAATATTCACAACTGCTATAAAACTTGATTTCTCTACATGAGTTTACTCAGTGGACCTGCAGAAGTGAGATGTCCGCAGTATTCCTGAGAATCTCCAGGATCAGAAAATCTGCTTTGAAGTCCTAGTAAAGATGTGATGGTGAGATGGGAATTCACTTGGCATTTCTATAAAGACCAGATCAAATATGGAAATTCAGTACCACTGGCTGTTCTTTCCTCTTCTGCATTTTTGTGTTAAGTCTGTAAAGTCCTGGGTTTTTTTCTTGGTTTTTTTAAGTGAATGGGAACATTTCTGCTCCATTCAGGATATGCCATATCAGGCACTGTGACTATGACAGATAAGAATCAACAACAATGACAGCAAATCTTCATTAAATCCTTCATGGCCAAGGTTTTGTATCAACACAAAGATGAATTAGAGTGTGATTCAACTTTTGCCTAAGTGTTGTTTCTAAAAAAATTCAAGAGAGGAGTTTAATCCACAAGGTAGATGAGATCACTCACTTCAAGCTGAATTACACACATTTTACTAATTCTATTATGACTTCCAGTATTGAAAAGTTAGCTTCAAAAATGATAAATTGTTCTGTGAGCACTGCCAAAAGAGACTCACTTTGTCATGGAAACAGCACAAAGTTAAGGTTGAGTCCCTGTTCTCACCAAGCAATGATTCAACTGGTCACACCAGGGCCAAGGCTTGCAAAAGGCTGTGTTAAAAATAGAGGGGTTTGGGCAGGAGCTCTGACTATCTGGATTTTTTTCCAGAGCTGATTTGCATCACTGCTGGGCCCCACAACACTGGCTTGGCAGTCCAACAAGTTGTTGTCCCCAGAAATGTCTGAGGTTGCCACTTGATTGAGTTTTTTTGCCTTCCTGTGTAAATGGCATACAAACATTTCAGAGCACTTCACACTGAGTGAAAGGGTAAAGCCATTGGGAGCTCCTGCAATCCCAGCCACAACGGTACAATCTGCAGCACAGCTTGGACACCACGCTTTAAACAAATTGTGCAGGGAAAAAAAACACCCACCAGCAGAACACGCTGCCAGGAAAAGGCATCAACCCCTTTCAAAGTGAAAAATTATGTAAACTTAAGATACAGTCCGACTAGTGGGCTTGGAACAGTGTGCTAGTGTGCTGCAGAATGTATTTTAAAAGGTAATGAAAGGACACAGTGTCCTTTTAATTCTTAAATCCATAGTGTAAAACCATATTATGGTTACAATGGTGGAAGTTCAGCTGAGCTTACAGCCCTCTCTGAACAGTAATTAACCCTTGAAAGTTAGCTGGCATGTGTGTGTTTTAATACTAAGAACTGAAGTAGCAAACGTGTATGTTTGAAAACAACAATTAGTTCCAGGACCATTAAACTAAAATTAAAGATGAGAAATACTATTGTAAAGAGCCCAAAACGTAGTAATGCAAAAAGGGGATTGCATATTCACGTATTTCTTACTCGTTAGAAGGAAAAAGAAAATCACTCCTGAGTGATGTGAACAAGACAGGCCTTGTAACCCCCCTGGCTCCAGGAGAGAGGCACATCCCACTGCAGACCAGAAAACAGCAGCAGCACCATCAGCAGCTCCCTTCTCTCAGTGGATGCCTTCTGAAGTGAATGCTGGACAAAAGGTGTGTTACACAACCTGGGGTAAAACTATTTTTGAGTTTGCCCGAACTGGCTTTTATAGTATCATAAAATTACTGGATGGCTTGGGTTGGGAGGGACCTTAGAGATATTTTCCCAATTTTCCTGCCATGGGCAGGGACACTTCCACTGTCCTAGGCTGCTCCAAGCCCCATCCAGCCTGGCCTTGGACACTTCCAGGGATCCAGGGGCAGCCACAGCTGCTCTGGGCACCCTGTGCCAGAGCCTGCCCACCCTCACAGGGAACAATTTATTCTCAATATCCAACCTAAACCTACTCTCTTTCAGTCTGAAGCCATTTCCCTTCGTCCTGTCACCACATGCTCTTGTAAATAACCTCTCTGTATCTTTTTGCAAGCTCCCTTATCTTGGAAATCAGTTGTGAATTTTGAGCATTGTGAAGCATTCCCAGGATAGCTGAGGACTTCCATGAGAAGTGTGCTCTTGGATTAAACCAACACATCCCTTTACCCTATCTCTAATAGCAGGTGATGCTTCTCAAAGCCTTGTGCTGGCAGGATGAACCACTCACTGGAAAAGTGATTAAAAATCCTGCTGGACATAATGTGCTTGAGATGGAACTAAGGGTTTAATAGCCCTTCTCATTGCTGATTTTATATTTCATAAAAATGGCTTTCTCCAGCAATTTCTGGGAATTTCTTCTCCAAAGATATAATTCTGAAGCACAACTCCCAATAGCACAGTTTGGATCTTTCCTTCATTCCTCAGAGGCCAATGTTGGCCTGAAAAGCTGATAACCTCCTGCCAGCATTGCAATTCCCACTTATTTTTTCAAATTGTTCAAAAGAAAGGGAATTTAAGTGCTCAAATCAGGGTCTACTCCCTTACAAAACTTTATGGGAAGATTCTCACCACTTTGAGTGCTTTTAGCACGGAGCAAAACTGGGTTGCATGGCCTCACTGCAGGATATCAGGGCTGCAGGACTTGCAGATATCACTGGCTGTCACTTCCAAGGACACTTTCCAGCTCCTGACACAGGTTGTGACATGGCAGAGCTGCTGGCAAGAGAACAGCCCAGTGTGGATCCAGGGTTTGGCCAAGTCTCTGTCACAGCAAGAGATTTCCCGGATGGGGGGTTACAGGCAAGTCATATGTAAATTGCTAGAATTTGGGATTGACAAAGGAGGAAAAATAATGAGTATTTTTTCCCTCTGTGGTCCTACAGCCTCAGGTAAGCATTTCAGATTTAGTTAGCACAGAAGTTCAGATTAATCAATTAATAAAAATGACTGGAGTGGAAGTTGGAGGGCGGGATCTATGTTTTTTAACACATCGTGCCTGGCTGAGAAGTGAGGATTTATATCAACATAAATCTGGGATGAGATGTTCAGGTTCAGCTGAACACCTGAAACAAGGGAGCTGAAATAGAAACACTTTAATTTCTGAGCAATCTGGGACACGCTGCTCGTGTAATCTGAGGAACTGCTGACCCAGAGGGGCAAACCTGGAGGTGACAATGATGTTGATTTTTCAGCTCCCAGATTTTCTCTGTTAGATCAATCTGCTGTCTTGGCAAAACTACTGCTTGGTTACTCTGAACCCTGAAATTTCCATATAAAATCTGACCTTAAGAAGGTCCTGGACCATCATTTTTACAGCTGTATTTTCACGTTGGGCACCACTGTGTTGAGTTTTAACTTTTTTTTTTTGTTTTTTGCTAGGGTTGGGATTAAATGTATGAGACGGTATTTCTTGTTCAGACTTAGATGTTTATTAGTTTTTATCTATATTACAGTCTCACAAGCCCTGAGTCCTACAGTACTTTATGCTAATAAACTAAAAAATGGAGTTGTATTTCTCTTTTTATAAGGTTTTTTTTTAAGGATAAACTGTTTAGTTAAGAAATTATATTTAAATTATTTTTATTTCTAATTTGATAACTAACTACCCATGGTTCACAATGTGGACTTTTTTATCTAATTACACAATACTACTTAAACTTATGGAGAAGAAGGTGAAAAGGAAGGACTAGCTTCTGCTCTAAAATGTCTATTTTGTTTTATAGATATATTACTGTATTCTAAAACTTTAAGTTTTCTACTATGTGATATTACACACTTCTGTTTAAACTATACACTCATAATCTTAGCTTTATTATTTAATTTTGGAAGCTTTCTCTATGGCTTCAGGTCAAGTGTAGTGGTTTTTTGGGGGTCAGTGTTTGTTAGCACAGAAAGCCTAAATTCTTAGTCACTAGGGTTCTGACAAGCAACAGACAGAGAGGCATCTTCTCCTCTCCTATTTCCTCCAGAGGATTTTCAGGAAAAGCACACCTATTGCCGTGGTCCATGCATTAAAAAAGGATTTTTGACAATAATTTCAGAAGGCTAAATATGATTTATTAAAATGACTCCATAAGCAGAGGATTTTGGGCAATAACGTGCCCAGGTACAGAGCTCAGATGTTTCTTCTTCACTGCCCTGTACAAGAATCTTCAGAATGCTTACAATATCAGAAAGATAAGCCTTTTACTTCATAGGTTGAAATAGAACTCGTATCTCCCATTGCTAGGAGACAGGGAGAGTAATCTAAAAGACGTCCTTGAAGAACACACAGATATTTTGTTTACAGAAAGCTTATACAGAGTAAAAAGACAGCAAAAGGATGTTCTCCCATGGGAAAATTCATCTGCAGGCCTGCATGCAGAGAAACTTATAATATGTTCTTGCAACACACACCTTTTTCCCTTTAGGCAGCACTGGCAATACAGGAATGTCCCCTGTTTAAAGCAGAGTCTGCGTCAGCAGCCAGAGCAGCCCAAAATCAATAGGATGTAAAAGATAACCTGGAGTTTTACCCTCCTCCTCCCGGTCTACAGATTTTATGTTTAAAGCTTCAGTGTCTCCTGCTCTTCGCCTTCACCCAGACATCCCTGTCTCTGGTGGCTTTCCCTGAATGATGTCAGCTAGCACATGTGTCTTCCAGAGAGGATCATGGAATAATTCAGGTTGGAAAGGACCTCCAGAAGAGTCCAGCGCAACCTTCCACTGGTGGGAGCAGGGGCAGCAATGGAATTGGTTAAGGATTCTCAGGGATTTCTCCACCTGCATTTTGGAAAACTCTGAGAATGAAGACTACACAACCTCAGTGGAGCTTACTCCAGTGCTCACTTACTCTCAGAGTAAAAAGGATTCTCTCCAATGTGAACCCCCCTTGTTTCAGGTTACGCCAACATTCTCTTGTTCTCCTGCCACACATCATGATGAGAACCCTGGCTCTTTCCTCCTGATGGTCTCCTCATAAATACCACAAGGCTGCTACAAGGTTGCCCCCTAATTTTCTCTCCTTCCACCCGGCAAAAAAGCCAAATTTCCTCATCCTCTCCTCACAGGCAATCTCAGTGTCCCTCCTTTGAACTTGCTACAGTTGACTGAGATATTTTCTGTATTGAGGAGCCTAAAACTGGATGTTATATTCCAGAAGTAGTAGATTTAGATGAGGTATTAGGAAGAAATTCTTCCCTGTGAGGGTGGGCAGGCCCTGGCACAGAGTGCCCAGAGAAGCTGTGGCTGCCCCTGGATCCCTGGAAATGTCCAAGGCCAGGCTGGACAGGGCTTGGAGCACTTTGGGATGATGGATGGTGTCCCTGCCATGGCAGGGGTGGAACTGGACTATCTTCGAAGTCCCCTTCAACCCGAACCATTCTGTGATTCTGTGATGCTACAAGTGATCCACCAAGTGCTGAGTAGATGGGGATAAACATTTCCTTGTATCACCTGCCTTTGTCCTTAATCCAGCCCAGAATACTGTCAGCTTTCTCTGCTTTCCTCAGGACCCGTTCAAAGTGTGCAGAGTCGAGGCTCCCAAAAATTCTTGAATGGTTTTTCACGCTGCGAAGAGCTCTTGGGGACTTTGACTGAAGGAATCTGTGCTGGCATCAGGCCTCTCTCACTGTGGGGACGTTGGGACACAGGGAAGCTTTCAGGAGCTCTGCAGCTGCCGTGCCGCTGGATGCCACGTTCGTTTGCAAAGCAAGCTCTTGTCACTACTTGTTATTATTTGCCCATTTATACTTCATTGCATTTAAACAAAACCCTGAAGAGAAAAGGTCCCTGACAGGAAATTTGTTTTGCAGAGGCTCCCAGCAAGTTCAGTGGAGCCCCATCTGAGTCACACTTGGAACAGGAACGCGTTGATGAACAGCTATGGGAGGCTGCAGAAACACTTTCTACACAGACACACACATACCCTGCCCAGGGGAGGAAGCTTTAATTAATCTGCTAATTAAATTAAAGCTATTTGCCCTCAGCTAGCACAGCATTCTTCATTTTCTCTCCTCCCTGCAGGCAGCTCCAGTGAATGCCTCATGCTGCAGCTCTTACTCCAATATTCCCCAAAGGGGCTCTGGGAATGGGGAGACCACTGGAGAAGGGAGGCAAAGAGCTCACTACAGCAGTGGAAATTGGGAGAGCTCAAGCTTATTCTCAACTTCTCCTTTCAGTGCTCAGAGACATTGGGTTGGGTATTGTGCTGAAGTGGAGGATGAAAAACAAATCACCTCACAACTGAAAAAAACCCAAAAGGAATCAAATCTTTGTACAAAAGGCTGTGCTTAGAGTTGTTTTCTCAGCAAGCCTTTCTTTCTTTTTCTTTTTTTCTGGCATGTTTCATCACTGTTTTGCTGCAAAAACTCAAGGAGGGGAATAAAGTACATTTTTCTGAAGAAAAGAAGGGAGCAGACTGAATGGGATGTCAGAGCAACAGCGTGGAGCTCAGCTAAAGGGATCAGAAAGGAAAAGAAGGGGCAGCCACAGCTTCTTTGGGAAACTTGTGCCAGGGCCTCCTCACCCTCACAGGGTGGATTTCTTCCTAATATCCCACCTAACCCTGCCCTCTGTCAGTTTGAAGCCATTCTCCCTTGTTCTATCACTGCATGCCCTTGTCAAAAGTTTCTCTCCAGCTCTCTTAGAGGCCCCATGAGGTGGCATTCGAGTAATCCAGTTTAGGGGTAAGGAAAATTTTTACTTTGAGTTTCAAAAGGTGACACAATCTCATCCATGGGGAGAAAAAAATTAAGCAAACAAACCAAACCAAAAAAAAAAAAGCCAAAGAAACACACAAGCAAAACCCTAAAAGCAAAAAAACCAAACAAAAACAAAAACAAAATCAAAAACAAAAAAAAAAGGAAAAAACAAGGAAGAAAAAAGGTTGAGATATATTAACACACTCCTGCAGGATTACAAAAGGTATTAAAACAACTGAATTTTCCACAAAATAGAGAATTCCAAATTTTTCCCCTCTAATATTATTACCCGCCATGATCCCTCAGTCTGGGTTTATACCACAGAGAGTGTTACTAATGCCACTTTTATTAGGTGATCCAGCAAAGCAGAGCTCCTGCTTTTAGGATTGTCTGCCTATTGATGGGCACTTTATCTCTGTATTTAGGGCTGTCTCAGGGCTGTGCTGCTCAGGAGCATCAGGAAACACCTCTCTCACAGCCAGTTAATGCTCTGGACAGTTGGTTTTGATCAATATTTATGGCTTATTTTAGCAGGATGAAAAAAAAAGAGAGAGGGAGATTTGCAGTGTCAGTGTTTGTCTCCTGCTGGTAACAAAAATGGTGACTTGAGTCACCATGACTTGAGTCACCTCAAGACACCAAGGTGACTTGAGTGGCTGCAGATCCAGCACTGATGAATCCCATCCCCATCCTCCTTCTTGGAAACTCGGATTTGTGCCTCATTCTTTCACCTTCAGCACCTCAGACTGTGTAGGCCTGATGCCTCAGGTTTTAGCTTTTCTATTTTTCAGATTCTGTGCTGCTTTAGTGTGTGGGGCTGGGCTTCATATTATGGGATGGTGAGCTCTCTGCACAGAGCAGGGAGACAAAACAATTCCTTCTCTAGCTGGGGACCAAGGACAAATGATCCAAATCTCAGGCCCAAGGGCACAAACAACGTGGGCTGAAGAGAGAAAAACAAGAAGGATGGGACTTGATGGGCTAAAGCTGGAACTGGACAATGAACTCCAATCTGCAAATGGAGCAGAACTGATAAAAGTGCCAGAGCCCGTGCCCGGTGTCCATTTTGGGACCATTTTGGTTCATCTTGGGTGCAGCCCTGGCTGGGCTCTTGTGCTGCCCAAGGTGGATCCATGGAGGAAATCCTTTTAATAAATCCCTGCTTTATTCTGTAACTCTGTCCAGCCTCTGCTCTAGGGCAGCACTCACAAGGCATCATCCGGTGGAAGTAGTGGGCACATGCTTGATCACCAGCATTCAAATATCTGGAAACAGCTCTTGAACAGAAACATTTCAATGCAATTCTCAGGAAACAAAATCTCTGATGGCACACAGTGGCATGCTGAGTGAATAACCAAGCTCTGGGCACATAAATCCCTGCCAGAGGAGTGATCAGTTCCACCAACACAATCCTCCCCACTGATGCAGCAGAAGGGATTTGGTATGTTTGCAATTCATTGCTGTTTAACCACATGCAGCATTTCTGTCTTGGGCATCTGTAAGCTTAAAAATGACAATTTAATGTCATTTAATGATGCCCTGGACACCACTGGGAGTAGGAAGACACATTACCTGTTTTATAGTATTTGTCTCATTAAATGTTTTAATCTCTCCATTAATGCACATTAACAAATAATGACTTTCAGTGGGAGATTTGGCCTTTGTCTTTAACCCTATTACCTATATTATAGTCAGATTATTTATATTTTATATAAATTGTATTTTCAGAGCCTGAGAACATGTAGCTCTGAATTAGGATCATGCCTTGTGATCTGGATGCAGCACAAACGTGCCCCTCTCAAGGACATACAGTGAACAGGTGATGAAAAATAACTTAGGACCTCAATTCCCCATCCCTGATGTTTCAAAGGAATAATAAAACCACAAAATTCTTTCAGAGGTGCCATAAAAGAGAGGCCCAGACTCACAGTCAGCAGGGACCTGTGTATTAGCCACAATAAAACCAAAATAAGCAGTCATTAATTACTGACATTTTCACAGGCGCTTGAGAGACAGGGAAACACGATCACACCCAGTTCCTTTCTTCAATCACAAGAGCTGAACTCCAGAACATCTCAGACAAGGTGTGACAATTAGAGGGCTTTTCTTTTTACACACTATGAAAAATTCAGACACATCCACCTCAATCCATTTTCTGAGGACTTGAGGGCGGCAGATACAGGAGGAGACCAGAGATGGAACAGCAAATGACCACAAAAAACCAGATGAAACCTCTGGTCCACATCACAGCCTAGGCAGAATATCCAGAAATGTTTCCTACTGACAGCTGGAGCCTTCCTATACCCTGGAAAATCTTCCCTGATTGAAGCTGACCCTGAACAGTTCCTGAGTTTAATTTGTTTTTATTTTATTTTATTTACATTGCTATGGGATGAGATCCCCAAATGTTGAGGTTTTGGAGGGGTAACCTACTGTGTAAAAGTCTGGACTAGTATGGAATAACATATTTGAGAGCAGTTCTTGCTGCAGGTGTGTTACACATCCAGCTCACTCCTTTCCAATTTTTTCCTATTTTTTTCCCTTTTCCTAACACTTTATGTGTTAATATAATTATTTACTATTTCTGTATCACAAAATCTCTGCCATTATAAACTGTAACTCAAAGTTCTTATGAGCCATGATGTCAAAGTGCAACTTATTACTTAATCCTGCAAAAAGTGCATTTCCTATCCATGTGTGATTCCTCATCTGAATGCTTTACTTCACGTGGCATCAGGATAGGAGCATTAAAGGTGTGCAAAAATGAATTTATCACACATGCACAGCTCATGAGGCCTCCTTAGAAAACCCTACCAGTAACCACACAACATTCCCTGAGCTGAACCTCTAGGGGGTTTCAAAAAGTTCAGAAATGTCTTATTTTATACAAAATAGCACTGCAGAATTACTAGAAACCCAACTAAACCAAACAAAACCCAGTGCCAGATTGATCCGCCCCCAAATCCCCATTTTACTCCCATATCACTGCGGGGTAGGGTTTGATTTAAGGAGGGACAACGTGCAGGGATGGAGATGCTCTCATCATCCAAGAGATCTCCCCCTTAAAGGGTGACTTCATTCCAAACAAACCAGCAGGGCTTGGCTGCCTTTCAGAACCCTCCTGATCAGCCACAGGTCTTGCTGTCAGAGCCTTGCCATGACCCAGATTCTGCTCCAGCCTCTTCTGCCTTTTGTGCCACACAGAAACCTCCCCAGGAAAGGGAGATTACATCCATGAACAAGGACAGACTCGGGATGGGTTTTATGAACCTGGCAGCACGAGTCCCGTTGTCCTCAGCCCCAACAAGGTACGGCGGTTAATCTGCATTTCATAAAAAGAGTTAATGAAAGGGCATTTCTGAAGTGTTGGCAGGTACAGGGACATTGTGGATGCAGGGCTGGTGGCACAGGGGCTCTTCCCCAGGCTAGCAGAAGCCTCAGCAGTGCTGTTTGCAGCTGACTGCAACACGCAGCCTTTGAGAATCAGAACCTTTTGCATATTTAAACAAGAGACAATTTTTCTTTTTCAAGAAAGGGAAAAAAAAAAAAGGGGTTTTAGAGACAAAATATAAATGGCTGCAGCTCTACATGACAGATAAGAAGTGCTGGCTGATGTATTCAAGCATCTCTTCCTAAATTTAATGTGATAAAGGTGGAGAAGCGTCAATAACTTGGCACTCTGGAGAAAGAGGTGAGAGTTCTGCTGGAGTTTTGGTGCATGCCATATACGTGGGGTCGCTGACTGCTGACTAAGAGAGCCCAGACTCATGTATTTGAGCTTGAAAATGCCAGATCCTACTTCATCTGTGACATGGAATTACAGAATATCCTCAGTTGGAAGCGACTCACTGTGGATATTCTCAGTTCAGTTGAAGAAAGAACAGAGATGATTTCTCCCAGGCTCAGCCTGGGAAACTTAGAGAAAAGAATTAAAACAATTATTATCTTATCCCTCACCTGGTGTTGTGTGGGATGTTTACAAGTAGTTGTTGTTCCCTGCTTGATCAATAGTGCAAGAGGAATTTCTTAAAGGCCAATCAGGGCTTCGGTTCACTATCCTTTCTATAAGAGTGTGATTTTCTATTAGTAAAATGCTTTCATGCCTTCTGAATCATGGAGTCTATGCCACCTTTCTTTGCTGTCCCTAAACTCAACTATAACAACACACAAGGACCACTGAGTCCAGCTCCTGGCCCTGCACGGGACACCCCAAAAATCCCACAAGGTGAGAGAATTGTCCAAATGAGCTCTGTTGGGCTTGGTGCCACCACCACTTCCCTGAGAAACCTGTTCCAGTGCCTGACAGACCTCTAGGGGGAAGAAGAAACTTTTCCTGATATCCAACCACATCATAACCTCACTGATACTGGTTCTGGAATTCTCAGCCATCCTTGATTCCCACATGCCTTGATGTGTCCAGACCTATCACCCACCCCAGGAGCAGAAGAAGCCAAATTTTGCCTCTTTCTCAGTGGTGGCTGCTGAGAGCCACATGAGAAGTGCAACCCAACCTCAGAAAACCTTCCCTGCCTGGCAGGACAGCCATGAGTTTGTACCTGTGTCTTGTTCTTAGTAAAGCAAAACCTCAGAAAATGTTGTTGCTCAGTTTCTGCTGGATTTCCCCACATAAATGCCTGCCCAGGTCCTGAAGTGCCAAGAATTTCTCAGTTATTGACCTTTAACAGCTTCATCTTCACCTCCCTCCTCATATCCAGGTGCTAATTTCTCTTTTGCTGATGAATTTCCAGTTACAGAAAGAAAACTCAGTTCCACCACCCATGTACATTAATTTTACTTCTCAGGGAGTTTAGGCACAGGCTGAGAGAGCTGGGGGTGTTCACCTGGGGAAGAGAAGGCTTCAAGGAGACCTCAGAGCCCCTTCCAAGGCCTAAAGGGGCTCCAGGAGAGCTGGAGAGGGACTTGGGGCAAGGGAGAAAGGGACAGGACAAGAAAGAATGATTTTAAGCTGTCAGAGGGCAGGATTAGATGGGATATTGGCAAAAAATTCCTCCCTGTGAGGGTGCTCAGACCCTGGCACAGGGTGCCCAGAGAAGTTGTGGCTGCCCCTGGATCCCTGGAAGTGTCCAAGGCCAGGCTGGATGGGGCTTGGAGCAACCTGGGATGGTGGAAGGTGTCCCTGCCCATGTCAGGGGGTGGGACTTGATGATCTTTAAGATCCCTTCCAACCCAAACCATTCCATAATTCTCTGATTCTCTGATTTTCTGATAATTGTCCATCCTAGAGCCAGACATGTGCAATGGAATAAAGACATGCGGAGTATTTCTTCTCCACTTATTTCTGAATTTCAATGTGACAAAAAAAAAAATTAATATAGTTCCAAAGTCCTTGAAGTGGTAACATTAAATTATGGTGATGTTCTAATTTATTCAGATTGAAGTTAATAGAAGGAAGAAAGTTTCATTTTCCAGGGAGAATGACAGGATCAGAAATGGGAGCAGCTCTTTTGGCTGCTTTGATTTCCCTTTCTCAGAAGGAAACATTAACACATATAAATACTCTCTGTATTATCCATGCTGAAGAGAGAAATAGAGCAGGGATTCCTCTGCCAGGAGAGCAAATTGCTGTCATACTTCAGCTAAACAAAGATTTGAAAGCAAAACTGGTGAAACCACTTTTATATTGTTCCTTATGGATTAATCTGGGTGATTCCAATATGTTAACTCATTTATTCGATCCTCAAGATTACTGTGTTCAGAATTTCTGCATTACACCTTTGATAACAGATAAATATTTCACATTTTCACACGTGGAAAAAAAATCACAAAGCTCTGACTAATACAAGCAATGCCCCAAAATGCCACAAAGCAGTACTGAGAACTGAACTTTCTCTAGATTAATGTTATTCTTGTCAAACATCCCTGTACACATCTCTGTCAAACTCCTCTTTTTTCTTCCTTGCAATACATTAAGTAGGGTTTAATTCTTCCCCAGTTTTAACAGCTATTTTACTTTTATTTGATTTTTAATGGCTTCTGCCAGCTTCTGCAGCTGGTTGGTGTTTGGTTTTATTCCCAGATCCATGAGCACAGCTGGAGGATTGCCATTGCACATCTCTCAACATCCCAAATTTTCCCTTTGCAGGCAGCACCGTGTAGTGGGGAGCTGCCCTCAGTACAAGATGAGCTGCCCCTAAAATACTGATTTTCATTCCCAAGGCATCATTTTGGATTTTGTTAACAGGGTTGTAGCAAAAATCCAGGGATACAAAAGAAGTTTCATTTCTGTCTTTGTATTGCCTAACTGAAATAGTTGCAGAATTCATGTTATAACCAGAAGGTGAAAACCAATGGAAAATAATTGTTATTATTTTTTGTTCTCATCTAATGCTTTAATTCACAGAAAAAAAAATCCCTTGAATATTAAAATAGAATCAGCAAACAGCTGGATAAATAGAATAAATAAACTGCTGTGGAGAAGGAAAAAGTGAAGGCAACAACACCCAGGGTGTCCCCAGCTTCTCTGCCACGTGTTATCCACGGACATGGATTTTGGGGGTGAGAATAATTTAGATATCAGGCCATGTACAAAGAAATGTGTGGGAAAAGACAGAAAAATAGGGATGTTTGACCATCTCTTCGGTGCAATGAAATAATGACCTGAGGTCATCAGATCCAACTGATGAAATTTTTAAGGGTTTGAGCTACAAAAGAGATGGAACACACAACCCAACATTCCTTTTTTTTTTAATTACCATTTCATTTCAGGATAGCTGAAGATACGAAGCTCAGAATGTCTGAAAGGCAAGAGTCAGACACAGCTCCTTACCCTTGGACAAATGGGCCTCACCACCCTAACAGGGAAGAATTTCTTCCTAAATTTCTTCCTAATATCCCATCTAAATCTCACCTCTTCCAGTTTAAAGCCATCAACCCTTGTCCTAAGATGAGCTCCAGTCTGGATACTCTTCTCTCTAACAAGTTTATTGAGTTTCTTGTGAAATTTATCTTTCTGCATGGAAATCAGAAAAAAATCTCTGCCTAAACATTGGCATGAAACTGTTAAAAAATTAATTTTTTCTGAGAATGTGGTGCTTCTGTCAAATTTATTTAGGCTGACCCACAGCATTCAGGTTTGAAGGGTACACAGATTACATGGAGGAATAGAAAAATAAACATATTTCCATATTAGTTTGCTGTCCTTAGGGTATTAAAAGCCCTTGAGCATCTTTCAACCCATTCCCACTGCCGCTGCCTGCCTGTACAAAATTCCTGGCTCTCCCACAGCTGCTCTGCAAATGAAGAGTTCCTGGGAATGCCCACAGCTACAGCCACTTGTGGATGAACTGTAAATTCATCATTTTGGGGGCAAACCTTTTAAACTGAAAATACACAGTGAGAGTTGATGGTTATTTTAAATGAGATGCAGTTTGTTCACCTGGTGTTTCTGTATTAGTTCAGACACAATAAACAACATATGATGCCCAAAAGGTTTAGATTTTGCATGTTTATGTTGCTGGAAGAGGTATTAAAATGGACTTAGATTGAAACTACGTGAGAATTTAATTGCTGTTGCAGAGCAAATCTGTTATTTGTTTTATGTTTTTTAAATAATGAAGAAAATTATCATAACTGGCTAAGAGAGACCTAATAACTAAAACCAGCTCAGCCAGAGGGCAGCAGGAAAAAGAACATTTTAATATCTCTGAGGAATTGAAAACAACTTGCTCCCCTTGAGCTTTAGCATATCTCTAATCCTACCCAATCTACATTTTACATTATCAATTATCTTGCAAGCCTTTAGCAAACAAGAAAGCATAAAGATCTAAAACAGTTTTATACCAAATATCAAAAATGTTCAGATGTGCCTATCAGGGAAGAAAAAACAAATTCAAATCTCTGAACTGCCCCTTCCCAAATGTGCAAGTATCAGTAGGTGAAATTGTTGACAAACTGTTTTAGAAGTCTTCAAACCAAAGCAAAGCCTGGGTTTAGCCTAAATAACCCCTCAATAACACATTTTGGTCACAGATCCTGAGCTGCAGAGAGACTGTGGGGCAAAATCAGAGAAAAGAGGGCACAGCAGATAAAATGTTTTCTTCTGTCTATAGCTCTTAGAGAATTATTATTCTCTTAGAGAATTTTGCACTCCAAAAAGAGCCCACTGAGCAAGAAAAGAGCCCTGCAGAAATGTGTTCTTGGGAAGGGCAGGAACAGTAAAATCCTTTATCACTTTGAAATCCTCAAGAGGAATCCAGATCTAGAGGAGGCTGGAACAGTGAGGTCAGGCCCTGAACACATACAAAGGTTGGGAAACCATCAAACTCCCCAGCACAAATTAAATCTGGCTGAAAGATGTTCCTTGGGACTATTTTCCCTCAACATTTTGATTGAATTTACAGTCTAAACCATATTGATTAAAAAAAAAAGAAATAAAAACCCACAAGCAACAGGCATTTTTTCCTTTTTAAAAGAGCTGAGGAGTGTTAAAAAGTGTTCATTGCCCCATCGTTTCTTGTTTGGAGAAAATAAGTATTTAGAAATCTTAAATGGTACAAAAAAGGGGGAAAAGTGGTTTAAACTGAGATTGGATTCTTTGAACTCTATTGGAAGTAATAATTCTATGAAAGTACTACAGAATATTTTTTAAATATTCTATGGGGAAAATATTTTTTCTGTTTTGTTTAAAATAGATATTCTTTGGGTTTGGGGTGTTTTTTATGATGATTCTGAAATATTTATTGGATGCACTTGCCATTTTTTTTTTTTTACTCCAGGCATAAAGATCCATGGGCATCTGCCCTCACTCATACAAGAACATACATTTAATGTTCAGTTTTAAAGATGTGTTCCAGGAACCAACAATAGTAAACAGCATTTGTGATAACCTTACAAACCACCCTACCAAGATGAGTCACAAGATACTAAAAATTCAAGACAATCAGTTGGGCAAGGGTGAGTTACTGTCATCTATTCCTGATGCACATAACATTTATAATTACCCAATAAAAATGAGATTTCTAAAATCTAAAGAGACCAAAGTCTAGTCTAAGAAAATTTTTGAGCGCCCTGCAGTAAAGAGAGCATTAGGGAGATTTTAGGATTGGTTATACCAATACCTAGAGGTGTCTATCACTAAGTACAGAAGAACACTAAATATAGAAGAATCAAAATTATATATTAATATAGATAAATCTCTTAATCTGACGCCCTGGCACAGGGTGCCCAGAGAAGCTGTGGCTGCCCCTGGATCCCTGGCAGTGTCCAAGGCCAGGCTGGACAGGGCTTGGAGCAGCCTGGGATAGTGGAAGGTGTCCCTGCCCATGGCAGGGGGGTGGCACTGGGTGGGTTTTAAAGTCCCTTCTAACCCAAACCATTCCCAGATTCTCTGATTCTAATCCAGACATCCAGCATTTAGGGGGCTAGTTATTGCTCTAAGTAAATTTCCTGACTTATTTAGGTGCAGAACTCAGCTCTAACGCACACAGGAAAGTACAGAGGCAGCTCTGATTCATTCATGGTGTCCTTTTAGGCAAAACTGGCATTATA
The DNA here is from genome assembly GCA_013399835.1 of Leptocoma aspasia. Lineage (NCBI taxonomy): Eukaryota > Metazoa > Chordata > Aves > Passeriformes > Nectariniidae > Leptocoma > Leptocoma aspasia. The sequence goes on along the minus strand of VXAX01001092.1, from coordinate 225,859 downwards.
TGGCATGGAATGAAAAGATTACAGAGATCATCAGATTTTGGTATAGATGGGATCCACAGCTCCAAAATCTGCACTTCCAAATCATTTCCACATGGGGACAATAAACCTGAGAGAAACACAACTTTCTTGTCCGTCTTAGGTTACAAGATGTGCCCGGGGTTGTGCATTCCATTCCCATTNTCTGGCTGTGGTTTTGTTGTTTTTTGGGTTTTTTTTTTTACTACTGTATTTGTATTTTTAATTTTGCTAATAAAGAAGTGTTATTCCTACTCCCATACCTTTGTCTGAGAGCTTCTTAATTTCAAAATTATAATAATTCAGATGGAGGAGGTTTGCATTTTTCATTTCAAGGGAGATTCCTGCCTTCCTTAACAGACACCTGTCTTCAAACCAAGACATTGTCAGGAGTACAAGTTTCCCTGGAGTGGAAAATTCAAGACAATCCACCATTTCACCCCTTGCCCAGGAACCAGAAAAGGGTTTATGGGGGTGGGTTCTGTGGCTCTGGGGACTGCAGTGACAACAACACGTGGCCTTTAGGGCTGGCAGTGGTTTCTGAGGGGCCTCACAGAGGTTAAACAGCCAGGTTGTTATTGCTTTGGAAAAAAAAAAAAAAACCCTGGAAGCCCCCTCAAGCCTGGCAAACTCTGCTTTCCCAACGCCACAGCTGTGCTCAGATGATCTTTGGAGGTTTGGTCTGCAGAGTTTGTGGGGTGGGAGCCTGGGATGAGCACTGACCCCATCTGCTCCCCCAGGAACGCTTCCAGCAGCATTCCCTGATCCCCAGGCAGGGCCCAGACCCTGCCACAGGACACACATTCACTCTGACAAGCAGCAGGGTTTATTTCACAGATTGGTAAAAAACCTCTTTATTGCAAGCCCTGGTGAGAGGGGCAGGAAGGAATACAAGAGACAAATCCCTAATAGAGGAATAATGTTGTAAATGTGATTTTTTTTTTAATATTTTTGTCCTCTCTTCCTGCTCTTTTGCTTCCATTTCCTCCTCCTCTCCATGCAGCTTTGGTTCTGCATCACAGCTCTCTCCTCAAGCTGCCTGCACAGGAAATCCTCCTGGGCTGCTGACTCAGTAAACCCAAGGAATTGCAGGCAACACTCTTGCTAGAGACTTGAAAACTCTCCTTCCAGGAGCTGGATATTAACAGCTCAACAACATGAAAAATAACTGATTCTGATTTTACTTTTTTTTTTTTACAGCTGCCTTTTTAAAGAATTCTTTCTAATGCCCAATTTGTTATTTGACTGCTCATCCAACCCTCCTGCAAGCTCAAGAATGCAAAACCAGCATGGAAAAAAAAAAAATTACATTAATTAATGCCCTTAAATCAGTGTTGTCATCATTTTATTTTCTTCTCACAGAACTTATTGCTACTTCCAGAGGGCAAAAAAAGGGAATATTTTAATGTAATATAGGGCGACTATTTTTTGCTTTGTAACCTGCTGCTTTGCATTTCTAGGACCAAGATATCTTGTCTGTCTAAAGGAAAGTTGTGGTAGATACCTGTGTTTGTGCAGTGTTGTGAACCACATTTTTCTAAAAATTTTTAGAATTTTTTCTCCTCTGTCATTCATCTTTTGTGCAAATCAGCTTAACAAGCTTAAAAGTCTTCAAGACCAGGCTGGACAGGGCTCTGAAAATCTTGGTTTAGTGGGAGGTGTCCCTGCCCAGGACACCTGACATTACCTGACCTCTAAGGTCCCTTGCAACACAAACCATTCTATAATTCTATGAAAAACACTTTAACATTTTAACCAGGAGTCTTTCTTTAGCTTTTGCAATAACCCTGCCTGGCACCTGAGGTGCCCAGGTGAGGTTACAGGTGCCAGTGCACCAGTCAGAGCACCAACACAATTTCCAGGGCTCCCACACCTTCGGGAGTGTAAACACACTGAGTTTTCTCAGAAAAAAACCCAGAGACTTAGAGATGTGTCAGGTGGAAATCTCACTCTGAGAGACCTCTCACTCTGGCATTCTCTGTAAGTCCCTATCCCACCTAATTCACAGGCTGACAACCGTCTGGGACTTGAAATCCTAATTTTTGTACCTCTGGAATGTCCTTGAAGTTGGTTGGTATCAAGGCCTCTGTGGTTTTGCCACGCTGATTTTCTCGGATGATCTTTTGTGATACCAGAATTCTGAACCTGCTCTTTGAAACTGCTTTACCCAGTATTACACACCCAAATACCTTGTTTTTCTATTTTAAACAAGGCTTTTAAGAGGTTGCTATTTTCTCCTGCTTGCCCCCAGCACCAGCTTCTCCTATTAAAAGGGAAAAGTTACAGTAGCATTAATGCCTTGGTTAGCTTTATCTCCCATGGAGAACATTCCCAGCAGTCCCCTGGCTGTGTTTGTATATAAAATATTTATATTTTCATTACATAAATAACAGGGAAGTCGCATGCAACTGTGCACTGTGTTTTGAGAAACCTGCAGTCCTACAGAGAGCTTGACTTCTCTAACAGGGTTATGAGATGCTACAAATCACCAGGCAGGTAAACTCATTAAAAGCTCTCTCATTAAGACCTGGAATGGAAAAAATGGTTTGCTTAAAGAGCAGAGACCAAGCCAACCTTTTATGTCTGTGCCTGAGGAGCCTCACGTTTGGGCTGTGCTTAAAAACATTGCAGGCTGGGAGAGAAAGGTGTAGAAAATTGTGTTTGAATACACTGTGCCTCATTGTCAGAATCCAAAGCACAGGGAATTTTTCTGTGTGTTTTAGAAAGCCCTGATTATCAGCAGAACACTGCTTTTAACCTCTGTCCCTGGGAAAAAATTGCCAAGGCTTTGGGATGAGTTGGACAACACCAGTGTGAATTAGGTAGTGGTATGTAGTAGTAGTAATAGTTTATCACAGAGTGAAGTATTTAGGGTTTTAGGATTTTAGTATGAAGTGACTGGGCGACAAGATGGAGGATTTTGGGTGTTGTCTCATCCCTTTCTTGTTCTTCTTCCACTCCATTTTCTGTAGTACTGGTGGCAAGAAGTCATTGGTTAGAGAAAGCAGCAACATAGGTGTTACGTGTGTAGATTAGTAGAAGTTATTGGTAGTAAAGTAAAAACAAGATACGTGTTAGAAAGTAATTGGGCTGATTAGCTTTAAAAAGACCTTGGTTTTGGGTGTCGAGGCCATTTTGTCCATTTTATGCCTTGCTTCTCATACGCTCAGTCTGGTGTGCAGACGGCGTGCTGAACTTAAGAGAAAAATAAACAACAGCCTGAAGACCAAGAATCAGTGAGTTCTGCTCATCTTTCATCCCTGGCAAAGAACTCATGAGAGGGAACCTCCTTCAAGGGCCCAGGGGGTAGGTTCCCAGCCGTGTGGGGTTCAACCACAAGCAAGAAAAGGACCCCACACCTCATCTTTTAAAAGTAGCAGAGGCTGGAACGTAGCTGACTCTATTTGAAGGTAGCCTGGCACTGGAAGTGACAGCCAGGGATGAATAATGGAGCATACAGAGAGTTCTCTGCTCTGGAGCCTGTGCACACCCTGAGAAGATTGAGAAATATTCTCCCCTGCAGCAAACAGGGCCCGAGCAAACACTTCAGTTCCTCTCCTCACTTCTTCATGAATTACTTAACTATCATCAGGTCCAGGTTTCATTCTCTGCTCTGTGAGGGGCTGCCTGGACATCCAAATCTGTATTTGCCCATCTGACTCTCACTCACAGATCACACTTCCACATTTTATACCAGAGGTGTCACTCACACCTTCCCTTTTCCATATTTCCCTCTTTTTTGAAGGAGAACATTCTTCCCAGCTGATCAAACATTACACAGAATATTCTACTGCTGGAAACATTTAAGCTTAGCAATATTAAATATGTACCCACAGGAAATTCCAAGTATTAGGTGAAGAAATACATCTGATCAAATTATTCCAGACAGTTAGAACACCTGCATTGCAGTTACATTTAAAATTCAGTTCATACACCAAGCCAACTTTGTGAGTCATGAAACTCATTGTTTCTCAAGTACATTTGGAACCAGGCAAAGGAACAATGGTTTAGGATCCTTTCTCCTCCATAATTTTATGATGATTTTTGTTAATATTTTCTAATTAAAAAAAAAAAAAACCAAAAAAAAAAACCCAAAACATAACCCAATGTTATCACAGATGGATGGAATGCAAAGTCAATCAAAATGCCAGTGAATTCAGAAGAAAGAAAAAAGATATCATGGAATCTCAGAATGGTTTAGGTTGGAAAGGACCTCAAAGACCATCCAGTTCCAACCCCCTGCCATGGACAGGGACTCCTCCCACTATCCCAGGGTGTTCAGAGTTTCATCCAAAGCAAAGGATGGAAATTACTGGGAAGAGTTGAACCAGAAAAATGTGTTTAATAGATAGGCATTTAATGGGTTTAATAAATAGGCATTTAAATCCAGGAAAGCACTTAAAATGGCAGAAAAAAAGTAAATTCCTCTAAAAGCCTTGCAGGCATCATGGTGCCTTCAGTCCTGAGGGGTTCGTAGGTTAGGTTAATGCAGAACACATGAAAAACTGAACCACCCTTGGCTCTGACAGTTAGAACTGGCTTAAAATGCTCATTTCCAATTATTTCTTAGCATATTTTATTCTTGTTGTCTGGTCAGAGCCTATACTTGAAGCCACCTGGAATTCCCCATTCATACTCATTTCTCTTTTTGTCTTTTCTTGATTTGTTTATGGATGTGGACATCGGTTTTGGGGCTTTTGTGGGTAAAATGGGTCTGAGCATATGTGCTTAGAGGAAAGCAGTATATAAACATTTTTTTTCCAGGAACTTTGCGGAGTCTAAGATGACTTTCAATTACTCCATTTTTTTAAAAAAGTCACATCCATACCCTTGGTAGAAAATTGGAAAATCTGCATGACAGGCAAGTGCCAATTTAAGGTCACCAGCACAGCACATCAGAGATGGTTTGCAGGGAAAGGGTGTGCCCCAGTGGAGAGAAATGTGCTACCACAAAACTGCAAAAGAATCACAGCAAGGGAAGAAATATAAATAACATTATATTGTTCCTGAAATTTGGTCTGTGAGAAGAAATTTAGGGATTTAATGTAAAATGAATACTATACACAAATTATCGTATAATCTCTGCGGTGCACTCTGTGTGTGCAAATACACAAACTCATGTGTGTTAAATGGTTAACTTTAATGTCTGGATTCCTGCAAAAGGCTGCAGTAAAACCTTATAGTCATAAAAAAGATCACAAATTTTGCAGAGGCAGAAAAAAAAACCCAAACAAAAAACCACACGTTTTTTTTCTTATTAGCTCTGGTTTGCTATTTGGTATTTCATTAAGAACTGTTCTTTCCACAAGCTGGAGCTGATCACTAATTATCCAGCTCAGCAACCACAGTTATGTCCTGAAACGTGAGCAATTGGGAATTTGCTGTCCTTCACCATCTGCCAGGAAGGTCACCCATCTGAGAGCTCAGGAGATTTGTTCATTTATTTCCCTTAATTAAAAACTGTTCACCTCTAAATAACAAGACACCTTACAAAGGTCTCAAGCTGAGCACCAAAAATCTTGAAATATTGAAGGTTGTTGGTCATTTAACAGAAATGCCTTTTGTCTTTTGAGTCATTTAATTATTTTGGTTGAAGTGTGAAAAATATGTTTGCATGGGTAGGAATTCAGCTTTTCAGTCTCTCCCAGGGCAGGATCCATGTCATCGTCCAAAACACCAGCATCTGAATTTTAGCCAAACTCTTTTTATAGTCAGGAATCTCACATGAACATCAGTATCTAAATCAGGTTAAATCTGGGGGTTTTTCCCCCTCCCCATTAGCTTAGAGGAAGTTTAGGGTAACAATTTTAGAGATGTATAATAAAAATTAAACACACACAGTTTTTAATAAGTAATCATTTCTACCTGACCAGGAAATCTAAGGAAAAGTCACAGGAGCCATGCTCTAGATAAAAATTCCAAGACCATTTACATTTGTATGTAAAGGACTGTATTATTTGGATGAACACAACTATGGCACCAGTTCCAACCCTACAGAATTTAGCTGAATGATGCCACATTTCAGATGTGCAGTGAAATGGACTCTAAATAAGAGCCAAAAGGAAAGAAAATGCATTTTTGTGTGCCAAAGTAAAAACAAGTTCTGTGTGCTGCCTGCTATACATTGTGGAAGACAGGCCACATAACTGATACACAAGTGCAAAAAACTCTGCAAAAACTGCTAAAAGATGTTCTGGTCACACTGATGCCTTGAGAAGGCTGACCTGGAACAGAGGTTGGACAGAGTTACAGAATAAAGCAGGGATTTATTAAAAGGATTTCCTCCATGGATCCACCTCGGGCAGCACAAGAGCCCAGCCAGGGCTGCACCCAAGATGAACCAAAATGGTCCCAAAATGGACACCGGGCACGGGCTCTGGCACTTTTATCAGTTCTGCTCCATTTGCACATTGCAGTTCATTGTCCAATTCCAGCTTTAGCCCATCAAGTCCCATCCTGCTTGTTTTTCTCTCTTCAGCCCACGTTGTNAGAGAGCTCACCATCCCCTAATATGAAGCCCAGACCCACACACTAAAGCAGCACAGAATCTGAAAGATATAGAAGCTAAAACCTGAGGCATCAACACCACCATCACAATAAATAGCTTAAATAAAACATTAAATAATAATAATAATAATAATATATAGCTTATATAATAATAATAAATAAAATAAATAATAAATAGCTTAAATAAGCCGTTTAAAAATAAAACTAACTAAACATCATTAATTCTTTCAAATACTGACTATTAAAGCACACTACTGTGAGAATATCTGTGTATTAAACAAGCGTAAAGCATTTGCATGGAAGTTGTAGAAGGCTCTCAATGGGAATGAACTGGAGGATTTAAATCCTGGTGCTATTTGTCACTGAATCCTTGTGAGCAATGCTCCTGGAGAAGAGCTGAAAAGCACTTTTGTGAGCCATGGTTTAACACAGAATTGTGTTGAATGCAACAAGAGGTTATTGCAGGGCTTGTGTACAACTCCTCACAGCTACAAAGTGGAAAAAAAATCTTTGTTCAGTGGTTTTGTGGCTGTTGTGTGAGGAGAGATGCAGTCACTGTGTGTAGGGACAATGGAGAGGGAGATTTACACTCCCCAGACGTGCTAACATGGAGTTATTGATGGAAGGGCATGTTGTTTAGTAAGTAAAGACTTGTGGGGAAAATGAATCCCTGTCGTCTTCATAAAGAGTCTAATATCTTCAGAAAGATGATGGATGACTTTAAGTGCCTTTAGTATCTTTAGAGGCCCATCTGTATTGTTTCTTAAAATTGCTCCTCTGAAAATGGAGGCCTCCAAAAGCCCTGCCTGGAATAGCCTGAGGTTTAGGTTTCACAGGGGGGGATAAAGGGAATCCCTAATTTTATCTCTCTGTCTGGAAAAAAATATTCTTAAACCAATGGATTTGAAACAGAAGACCCACTATTTTTTTTTCTAATTATTACTTCATTTTATTTTGAGTCTTGGTTAAAAACAGTGAACAAATGTCCTCAAGGGATGGACTTGCCCTTTTGAGGATGAGCAATGATCACAGTCCTAATTCATTAGAAAGGAGGCTGGAAAAGTCTTAACCCAAACTACGAGACCACCCAGAAAAATCCAGAATCAGTGTCAGCAGCAGATCCTTCCCTCTTGGCAAGTGCTGACCTTGAGAACGTGTATTTATACCAGAAAAATGCAAATAAAATAATTTTTCCTTACCAGAGGAAGCAATACGAGGCTGAAGAAGCAGACCTTCCAGTTCATGGCCATCTTCTCTCCTAATTTTGGACAAGTTTTGCTCATTAACACTGAGATTTGGGCTGGAGCACAGGGTCTCTGCAGATATTTTGGTTGAGGTCTTCACGTCAAGGCTCAGATCTCTGCAGCAGAAGAGGAAAATTATTATAAATATATAAACCACAGAGAGAATGAAAAAGAAATTAACAGAAAACTGAGAACCAACACTAGAACTCCAAGTTCTGCTTATTACAGATCAACCAGGCTTTTGCAGATTTTAAAGGTGGTCTTGGATATCTAATTTAAAGGCAAAGCGCTTTGTATTATCAGTAACTTGTGTCAAAGAAATGCTGGAACAGGTTCTGTAGCTGCAAACACCCAATTTGTATCCAGGGGAGAAGGAAGGGTGGATTATTTTGAACAAGAGAAAAGACCTGTCTGCTTCATCTCTGAAGTTGTGGTTCACATTTTATGATTTTCAGTAGTGTCTTAAAAGCAAAACTCTCTGGGGCCTTTTTAGGGGTCTGGTTCCCAAGATAGTTTGTCCACAAAACAAAATCTATTACCACACTTGTTAGTAACCTGTTAATAAGCTTGTTAATAACCTTTCTAAGAACTTGGCAGTAGGGGGGCAAAAGAATGAATTGTAGTCTCTGGCTAAAGATTCATCCAGGACATAATCAGGAATGATTTATATGAACAACAATGTCATCTGTCTCTGTGACTTCCATTGCTTGGCCTCTGCCCTGAAAGAATTGAGGGCTGGGGGAAGGTGTTTTAAGGTTTGGATTTATTTCTCATTATCCTCCTTTGGTTTGTAAAGGAATAATTTGTAAAAGAACTTTTAGAAACAAAGGACACTTGAGTTTTATACTGACTGCAACACACTGCCAGGACATCAGCATTTAGAAAGGAGAGAGTCTTTCAAATAAAAAATAAAACAGGAAAATTAATCTCTCTTTAAATTTTGAGAGAAGAATGATTCATGAAATTCACTCTCAACTGATCTGTTTTCTTCTATCCTCACTTGAGCAGTCACTCACGCTCGCTCTGTTCTGGCACTGAATTTAATTACTTAACTGTATTTCTGATGGTTTATCAAATAATGAGCAATTGATAAGATCTCAGCTGAGGAGGACAGCAAACATCCCTGGTGACATTCAGCCGTGAGGACCTGGAATTCCATTAACAGAAGCAAGACAAAACCAGACAGATGCATTAGCAGCCATTGGATTTGAAATTATTTCCTGATCTTTTGCACTCCTGTGTGTAGCTCATGTCAGAAAAGTCAGAGAGGGGTGTGGAGGCTGTATTCTGTCCTTTCATTCTGTCACTGTAATGCATCAGAAAATTATTAAAATGCAGTGTGTCTCGGGTTTGGAAATGCAAGATGTGCCTGGGGGTGTGGATTNCAGCTCCTGCTCTGACTCTGGCAGTGTTGGTTTGTATTACTGCATTCTTATTCTTATTTTTACCTTTACCTTTTTTTTAATTCCTAGTAGAGAACTGCTATTCCTATTCCCATTCCCATTCCCCAGAGAGCCCCTTTAATTTCAAAATTATAATAATTCAAAGGGTAGGGGTTTGCATTTTCCATTTCAAGGGAAGCTCCTGCCTTCCTTAGCAGACACCTGTCTTTTCAAACCAAGACACAGTGGAAGGGTGGGAGATGCCTGACTAAAAGATGGACACATACAGATGCCCTGGAGGAAAAGTGGTGACCTTTAGAGCACACTCTTTGTACTTTAACCTGGCAATCTCTAGGTTTGAAAAGTGGAGAGTGGTTGTTTTCTGTGTTGTCTGAGCTTCAAAAGAGCTTCTAAAGAGACAATAGGAATATCTGCTAACCACTTCATGGCTTTTCTTTCACATATTGAAGGTAAAATAAAAGAATCTACTTCATTTTTTGCCTTCAAGGTAGTCATGGAAACCTGCACCAAATACTGGGCTGAGGCCTTCGTGTCATCCACAGAGACTGGAGTGTTTATTAGGGAATAACAGCTACCAGAACTTCTGCCCTGGACCTGCAACAGAACCTTTTCTATTGAGCTGTTCCTGGCATGTATGTTAGGACACTCAGAGTCCACCTCTTACTAATTAAAGGCTACTTATCTCTGTTATCAATTAAAGAGTTAATTAAATCTCTATCACCAATTAAAGCCCAGCTACCTCCCAAAAAAGTACTATCAGTTTTGTTATATTAGAAAAATAAACTTTTTAAAAAAATATATAGGTAATGCTGATAAAGCATTACCATTCAGTATTGAGAAAAAGAAATAATTGTATCAGTATTGGATTTGGAAGGGAAGCTTGAATGAGTGTATTTTCTTCTGATGTCACTGGTTGATAAATGCTATAATTTCATTACTGATGCTTCATGTTGTTGTTTTATCTGCATCTGCCACTGTAATTAAAATTAGTGAAGTCAGAAGAGCAAATAACAGAGGGGCTGCACCTTTCAGTTATGAATAAACAGTTCCTCAAATAATATTCAGTTATCTCTGGTGAAACAGAAGGGCTGTTGAAGTGTCTGAGAATCTGAAAATCAGCTGATTGTTACTAAAATAGAATGGATTTCAGGGGTTTATTTCAAGCATGGCTTATATACAGGAAGAAGAACAAAAAGAACTTTTTTTTGGTCACCTAGTGACTTAAGCAAATAATTCACACCCTCTGAAGGTGAACTCGTTTGTCCACTGGAAACACTTTCAGTGCCACAGCAGATTCTTTATGAAAGCATCTGAGTTGCCTCAAGGGCAGGTTGGAAAAGCTCTGGCAAAACTCATTCTGCTGCAAGTGCCCATTTCTTTCTCCATCTAAAAAGGTCTCAGGAGGCTGGTGAGGACAATTCCTCCATGAGAAGCCCACAAGTGTCAAGTGCTCAATTCGATGTCACCAATGAACAAAACCACACAGTGAGACCTTTTGAGGTACGATGGGACTACTCCCAGGGAGGCACAAAAAAAGGTAATAAATCACTGCTCAAAAAGATAAAAAGTCCCCCTATCAAATGTGGGTAAAATTGTTATACAGCATCGCAGAGTGTATCCACTGGATGAATGAAGTAGAGGAATTTTTTTGATGAATGAAAGAGGATTTTTAGTGGCTTTCCAAGGCAGTTATAAGCTCTTACTGAGATCTCACCCAAAAGAAACCACCTGATCTGTTGTGGTCCTCTGGGACATGTGCCAGTGGTTTGAAAGGAAACCAACACATTTCAAAGCTGACCCACAGTGGTTTAGACCAGTGATGATTGAATGGGAATTCATTGCTTAATTCATCTCACTTCAGTGTCCAGGCTGGGCCTCCACATCCCCTTCCTGCCCCATGACCAAGCTACTGCCCAGGTGTGGAAATCTGAAAGCTTCTGACAACATGCAGAAATTGAGGTTTTGCAGACTGAATATATTTCAGAAGCATCAAGCACCCCGTGCACATTTACTCCAATACTTCTTAGAGACATGAAGAACATTTCCCTATGAAGAATAAACACGGGTGGAGAATTACTGGGTGCCAAATATATGAACAGGTAATTATCGTAAAATCCTAGAATGGCTTGGGGCTGGAAGGAGCCTTAAAGATCATCATTCCAACCTCCTGCCATGGACAGGGCCACCTTCCACTAGAGCAGATTTCTGGTCTTGGATTGTCAGTCTACAACCTCTCTGGGCAACCTGTTCCAGTGCCTCACCCACATCACAGTAAAGAATTTCTTCCTAATATCTAATCTCAGTCTACCCTCATTCAATTTAAGGCCTTTCCCCCTTGGACAACCCAAAAAGTCCCTCTCCAGCCTTCTTTTAACCCCCTCTTTAGGCACTGGAAGGTGCCCTGAGGTCTCCCAGGAGCGTTCTCTTCTCCAGGATGAACAGCCCCAACTCTCAGCCTGAATTCACAGGAGAGATGTTCCAGCACCCTGACCAGCTTAGTGGCTCTCCTGAGGACTGGAACACCTTTCATTATGCACCTGATTTTTTTAATCTTTAGGCTCTCAATAAAAGGTGCAAAACCCGCTGCATTTTATGATTTCCCTCCTATAAGTTCCTAAATGTGGTATTCCAGCTACATCATTTATTTAAAAGGCACAGTGCCACTTTCTCATGTTCCTGCTCGCCAGCTGTGAGCAGAGTTAGGAAATCAACCCCTCAGTGACCTAGGACATGTCTCCTAATTTTAGAAACCTGGGAGAAACATCCTCACACATGAGCTCATTGTCAAGTCTCTTTTTATATCAACTGAGAGAAGCAGACGTGTGAAGGAAGTGTTTTGTCTGACCTATTTTAACCATCCCCTTTAAACTCCCAGCTCCTCTCCCAGAGTGTAAAGGAATTCTGAACAGGCAGCTCATTTGTTGACATCTACACTGTGGATATCTAAATCTGCAGAGAATAATCCCACCTCCAGTCTGAAATATATGGATTTATATGGATATATGGATCAAAACAGCAAAGTTTCACCTAGCACAAAGGACTGAGAAGGAATTCGATTGTTTTGGGTGTCAATAAATTGACGCTGATATGTTTAAGGCAACAGAAAAGCTAAAAGATTTAATACCAGACAGCAAGAATTCTAAAGCTTTCCATGGAAAATATTCCACAAAGAGCAACACTGTTAAGGCAAAGGAAAAGAACATCATTATCTTTCCACTATCTTTAATAGAGCAGTTATTATTTCTTGAAGTTTAAATATTTTGGGTTGGTTTTGTTTACCTACTTTCTAAATTTGCTGAAATTAAAGCTTCTTCATGGGTCACAGCAGCCAAGGGTCTGACTCTACTTTCTTTCAGAAATCAAGAAGACTTTTATTCTCCCTTTATGTACTTCACTGGGAAAGTCCCTCAAGTCCTTGTTCCCACTCATCAAGTCTGTTGTCAATGGCAGAACAGGATTCAAAAGGTCATTACATCAGGAGGTCTAAGAGGTGAATTTCCAGAAAGGATTTACTGCTACAAAGGACAAAACCCTTTTCAGCTGCACATGAATGTCTTGAGGGTCTCAGGCAAAAATGGCACACCTTTGCCTGAAAGAGTTGTCAACAAACAGGAAGTTGTCAACAATTTTTTCACAGAATGGTCCACAAGGATGGATGCAGGCTGCCCATTGCTCTAACATGTGAGCTGGTGTGGGAATCATAGGCTGAAAAATATCCATTCATGACAGATCCATTCAGGCAGACTCTGCTGGTATCCAGGTTTTTTTTGCTGTGCAGGAAAATTGCTGCTTAAGAAAACGAAATTTAAAAGGGAGCTGATACAGCACTAAAACAATTTTGCATGGATATAGTTGAAAGAAATAGATTCAGCTGCTGCCTGGCTTAGGCATTTCAATGTTAATGAATATCCAAGTCTGTTAAAAATACTCAGTAATAATCCTTTTACTTTCTGGAGGAATAGGATTTTGATTTTTTTTTTCTTTGCATAAAACTCAGAAAACACCTGTGAATTTTACTAGAACTCCCTTTCTAAAAGTGAAGATAAAGGTCTGATTACAAAAGTAGGAAATTGTAAATTGCAGATGTTGAGACTCCCTGATGCAAACGAGAGCTTAGGTGTCCAAATATTTCTGTATGAAGCAGGATTATCAATTTTGTTTACTTCTGCGAGGACTTGTGTAGGAAATAAATCAAAGCAAAGAATTTTTGTAAGAAGAATGACTGCAAAAAAGAATTCACAGAACTGGGGGTAGGAAGGACCTCTTCAGATTCTCTAGTCCAACAGCAGGTTATTCAAAACCCGTTTTCAATCAGTTTCTGAATATCTCAAATGTTGGGACTCAACAATTTATCTGATCAACCCCTTTTAATATTTGACCATTCTAACAATAACAAAGTGTTATCTTGCAGCTGAATTTCCTGCATGTCTGTTTGTGCTTGTTGCCTCTGTCAGCACAGAGAAGAGCCTGGCTCCATCTCCTTTGCACCCTCTCATCAGGTATTTCTACACATTGATAAGATCCCCCCAAATCTTCTCTTCTCCAGGCTAAACAGCCATAGGTCTCTGAGTGTCTTGCTGTAATTCCTAAATAATCTCTGTGGCTCCTCAGAGAACTCACTGTGCTCATGCTCTCAGCAGCCCAGCACTGGACCAGGCACTCCAGGGCTGAGAGAGAGGAATTATCACCTCCCTTGACGTGCTGCCAAGGCTCTTCCTCATGCAGCTGATGATGCTTTTGGATTTCATCGCTGCAAGGGCACTCTGCTGGCTCAGGATCCACTTTGTGTCCACCCAGAGCTTTAGGTCCTTCTCTGTAGAACTGCTTCCCAGCAGCTGATTCCCAGCCCTTGTGCATGGAATTATTCCTCTCCCGGTGCAGGATTTTGTGTGTCTAGTTCTTCTTCATCTTTCTGCCTGTTTCTCAAACCTCCCTGGTTCCCTCTGAGCTGCAGCACAATCAACCTCTTGGTCTATCAACCACTCCTCTTAAATTTGTGTAACCTTCAACCTTCTTGCAGGTGCCCTCTGTCCCATCATCCTGATCATTAGTGAAGACATTAACGAGCATTGCCACATCAAAAAGCTCTTTGTAGTTCAGCCCAGCCTGCCCAGGCCCTCTCTACAGTCAGTGGAGATGTAGGTAATTGCTCAGGGAGCAATTTCTATATCCTAAAGCCTGATGCCTTAAGGCCAGGTTGGATAGGGATTGGGGAGACCTGGTCTAGTGGGAAGTGCCCCTGCCATGGCAGGGGGTTGGACTGGGTCACTTTTGAAAGGTCCCTTCCACCTCAAACCATTCTATCGTTCTATGACACTATGCCTAATTTTGGACAAAGCGAATTACTGCTTTGCAAGAGCCAATTTTCTTTTCTTCTTTTTGTTCAGGCCTGATGAGGGCAAACACAGAAAATTCCATTCCCAAAGCTTAAGGCACCAAAGCACTAATGGTAAGCAAAACAGAGCCCTGACTTCCCTCTTTGTTGCAGCCTTTTCTTACTTTCAGTACTTAGCTCCTTTTATTAACACAGCCTAATAACTTCCATGTATGTTTTACTTCAGCTGTCCCCCATTACAATTTTGGTGGAGTGTTGGTTTTGGAGTTTTTTAAATATTTTCCTTTGAGTGGTTTCAATTAAATTGAAATTCCCTCAAGATATGAGAATTATAATTTGTCCTTACAAAGTACACTCTTTATCACTTCTGTACAACCTGACAGCTCCTGCATTTCATAGTTCTCTAGCTTTATAGAATTTTCCTAACATATTAAAAAACTCCATCTAAAGCTATTCCAAAACAGATTTTAGTAAGTATTGCTCAGCCAATTCAAGAAAGATATCCAAATTTACACTTTATGAAGATCTGATTAATTTCTTGATTATCTGCAAATTATCAAAAACTCTCTGAAAGTCCTAATCCTCTATATCCCATCCCTTCATATGGGGTGTGGTCAAAAAGCCCAGCCTTTCCTGAGCTTTGAAAGTTTTATGCTTTTCTGGGACATATGTATAAAACTAAACAAGACAATATATTTTAAAACAAACTCCATTTAAAATGCCTGAATTTTATAAATAAAATAAATTCTCACAATATAACAATTCTTCTCCTTCATATTATGTTGCTTCACCAGTACAGATATGGTGAAACATTGAAGGTTAATGACATCTCAATTCTGGATATCTGAGTATTTTGACATTGTAATAACTTTGAATGTCTGTTTGATGGAGGTGCTGCTTCAGGCTCTCTGAAAATCCAGGTGAACATGAGTGGATCATGCATCCAGAGGTCAAGATTTTATAGCTTATCTTTGCAGTGATAGACTCATGATAGCAGAGGCTATGGAACACAATTCATCCCTCCCTGGGCACAGAATTGCTTTTCTTGGCAGGTCTCCTACATAACATCATCAATAAAATTCTTGCCTTGATTGGCATTATTTTCCCTATTGCATTATCCATCAGATTTATTGTGCCCTTATGTTATTGATGTCCCCAGAGGCCTGGTGAAATGACAAAACTTCTTAACTAAAGACCACAAACACTCAGATGGAGGGAAATAATTGCAAACTACCACACATTCAGGAAGCATTAGGCAAAGCAAAAAAAAAAAAAAAATTGTGTGAGAAGATTCCCTTTTCACAGCAGATCAATTATCCTTTTTAAGCATCTGTGGTATATGTGATAGTTAATTGCTAATATGAAATTAATACTGGGATCATAAACATAACGATGTGCTGCTCCATTCCAGCAGGGCTTTAAGTGCTGCTTGGCGAGGGCCTTCAGAATTATTACTCCACAACCAGGAAAACACATTCTCTACCTGGCATATCAATGTTTTGCAAGAGCTCCCTGATTAATTTGCTTTCCTTGACTGGTGGTCTGATTTCCTTCCCTGGTTGTAGGTGTAAATATTGTTTTTCATGATCCCATAGGAGGTTGTAAGTGCTGTAACCTGTCCATCAGGCTCTGCTTTGAACCTGCTCAGCACATGTGGAGCAGACATCTCTCACAGGCAGAGGAAAGAGTAAGAGCAGAGCAGAAAATGCAGCTCTGGAGCAGAGCCTTTTATTGCCATTGTCTCTGAGGATCTTCCCAGGTGCAGGACTGGACAGTACCTTCAAAACAATTCCTTAACTCAAAATATTCTATTTTTATCAGAGTGTGATGGCACTGTCAACACCTCAATCAGCCCTCTTGATGTGCTGTGCTGATTATCTTAAGATCAAACTGCCATTGTAAAGCCACCATTGCTCCCCAGACCTGAGCCAGCACCATGCAAGGTGCTCTCAGCAGGGAGGGAATGCCAAGGGTATTTTTAACAAAACATTCCACTCTTTATGTAGCATGGGCTGACTCCATAGGAGCGTTCCTGTAGCTGGTGATGGACCCAAGGGCAAGACTCCAGTCTTGGAGCTCCAGCAACAGCACAACAAACTCCTATCACCCCTGGGAAATAAGACTACCCTTCCTGTCTGAGGACAAGACAAAAGTAATCAAATAGGCAATGAAAGGTGAGTAATCTGCTGGTTTGGAAGGTGGTGAATAAAATGAGCAACTGATTGTATTTCCTGATGTCAAAGGAATAAATACAAGATGGTGTGAAGAAACCAATCTGATACCAACAACCTTGGTATGGAGAAAAGGGTGCTTGTGAGTGTGGAAAAATTGCCAAATTGTTCAGAGAGGATGATCAAATGATCTTTGTTTGCCTCAGGTGTACAATTCCTTGTCATTTTCTAGTGCAAAGCCAGAGGCATTCTGAATACAACAGCTTGTACTTCACTGAGCACTGTGAGCTGACAATCTGTGGTGACAGCCCAGATGAACATCCACGCTCCTCCTCTACACTTCTAATCAACATCAAAAGCTTTCGTGGGCCAAACTCCAGCCCATCTTGATAAAGGAGCAGATATGATGCATTTCCCAACTACTCACTAGGTAGAGAAAAAGATACCTCTACTACTGTGATTCCTCAAGCCAATATTGTCAAGGAAATGTATCCCAGAACAGGCCTGGGGCTGCAATCCTGTCTCTTCCATTCTTAGGGAGATGAAAATCCCTTTTTTTTTTGTTTTAACAGTTTCACTCTGATGCCTCAGGTTTTAGCTTTTATATTTTTCAGATTCTGTGCTGCTTTAGTGTGTGGGTCTGGGCTTCACATTAAGGGATGGTGAGCTCTCTGCACAGAGCAGGGAGACAAAACAATTCCTTCTCTAGCTGGGGACCAAGGACAAATGATCCAAATCTCAGGCCCAAGAGCACAAACAACGTGGGCTGAAGAGAGAAAAACAAGAAGGATGGGACTTGATGGGCTAAAGCTGGAATTGGACAATGAACTGCAATGTGCAAATGGAGCAGAACTGATAAAAGTGCCAGAGCCCGTGCCCGGTGTCCATTTTGGGACCATTTTGGTTCATCTTGGGTGCAGCCCTGGCTGGGCTCTTGTGCTGCCCAAGGTGGATCCATGGAGGAAATCCTTTTAATAAATCCCTGCTTTATTCTGTAACTCTGTCCTGCCTCTGTTCTAGCTCAGCCTTCACAAGACATCAACTCTACTGCACTGAAAGATGAAGTTAAGACACTGCATGAGCACTTGGAGACTGTGCAATTTTTTCCCCTCCACGTTTCCTATTGTCCTCCTTTCCTATTGCATTTCTGACAGCCTGGGCTCCCAGCTGTGTCCCATATTGTGCTTAATAAACTCATTATATTTGGACATTATTAGGGCCTGCCACAGCACGTGTTCTTGCAAGACCAGGGATGGAATCCAAGGCACAGAAATCTGGCTGTCTGAAAGGGAACCATCTCTATCCACCCTGGCTTCTCTCAGCTGCTTCCACAGTGAATGGCAGACAAGTAATTGCCCTCTGCAGCACATGGCTTTGCCTTGCTCCCAGACAATGTGCTACTCATCTTGGCAAAGAGAGGGGTAATAATGTACAAAATCAGTTTGATTAGCTCAGGAGAGCCTGTGTGGAATAGGCACAGCCCTGAGAACAGCAGAGGTATCCAATTAAAAAGGGAAAAAAGCGATTGAAATCAAAGTCAGTGTTGGGTCAAGAGGTTAAGCTGGGAATTGGAATAAAGCTTTGGACCATCAGCAGAAAAAAATACCTGAAAGTGCCTTCCAGAGAGAGGAGGAAAGTAAAAATAAACTTAGAATTTTGAGAGGGCTCCATATAATGTGAATACTTTGTAAACCAGTTTCTCTGACACATGAAGACACTGTTAATAGACACAGATTCGCAACCACGTGGCTTTGATCCAGAGCTGGATCCCACCTTTCACCTTAAAACACAGAGTAAACTCATGTCTCTGCAATGAAGAAAACTTTGATGAGGAAAAATGCACCCCTGGAGGTGTTTCAAGGACATACGGATGTGGCACTTGAGGACAGAGCTTAGTGATGAACCTGAGTTAATGGCTGGACATGATGATCTTGGAGGTCTTTTCCAGCCTAAAAGATTCCATGATTCTAAAAGCTCTGACTCAAAAGGCAGTCATAGCCTGACACAGAAAGAATGAGTCTAGAGAAAATATTGTCTGGAGAAGAGTCTAGAGAAAAAATTATTNCCTCCCTCTAGATAATGTAAATATTCAGCTTAATTCATACACCATCGCTTCACTATGATTATAAATAAAGTAGCTTTACCACTTCTAGGAAAAAAAAAGGCAAATATAAATGAACAGAAGTGATTCATTCCCATGTAATCATCTTTTCAGCCAGTGATTAAGACTATCTCTATATTCATCTTCCTTATCTGCTCATGGATCTCCATATGAGAGTTCTAGAAGGTGAGCTGGCCCTATGGTGCTCTACAGGGTGACAGAATATGGCCTTAAAGGGAATACCTGGGAAGGTCAGAACAATGCAGGACCAGAACAATTTCATATGAATACACACACACAGAGACATACAAGTACATACAGAACTCATTGGCCAATAAATGATGTGTTCTCTTATTTTATCAATGCTAGAGGTGTCAAAAAAACCCCAAAAGAAACTCATCAAAACACAACTAGAAGATGTCAGTTGTATTCATTATAGCATTCTTTATACTTCTGTCAAATTCCAAGCTACTACAGCAGCAATCTTATCTACAGATCCTGTGTGAACAGGAGACAATGGAAACTGAAAAAAAAAGGGTAATTTTCCTCTCTTGGATGTCTTTCCTCTGTTGTAGTGAAAGCTGGAAATCCTGATTATAGATACTAAGCTGTCTGGTGATGAAGTTTATAAATTGACAGGATGGCCATCGGATCAGACACACCCCAACTTGCTGTGATTCACATTTCCCTTTAGATGTTGTGTGGAACTGGAATATCCCCTGTGGCCCAGAAAACAATCAAAGTGCTATTCCTTTCCACTGGATAGCTTTGTCATTTTATCGTCATGCGCCCCAGTAAAACCCAGCATATAAACACATAAATCCAATCAAGCTGAAATCCCTTCCTCTCCAACGTGCCCACTGCTCAGTTTGAAATGTGTTGACTCATGTCTCAAAGACACAGTGAAAATGCCTCTCTCCCCATGGGGGGTCCTTCAGAGCCCTGGGTGAGAGTTATCTCATTAAAATGTGTACCTCTAAACCCGGGGTAATTTCCACAGATTCCTTGTGTAGTCCCTGAGATGTAATCAGCACATCCCATAGAGTTCACAGCATATGTTAGATTATCCTAAATTGTGTATTTCAAAGCAACAGATTAATTACGTCCTATTTCTCTATATTTTCTATCAGGGGGAAAGCAGGGGAAGAGAAGGATTTGAGAAACAGCATTAAAAGATTCAGTCCAAACATTAAAAGTTGCCAAAGCTACACTCAGCTGATGAGTAGCATCTTACAGTGGGCAGCAAATTCAGGTTAAATAATGTGTTTAGCAACAGTTTTTTTCTTGTTGCTCCAACCTTCTCTCTTTACTTTCCTCACATCAGATCAAGTGTAAATTCTGTTCAGGTCTTCATTTGCACCCACCTTGAGCTTAATATGTAATTTAAGCTCAGCTGAAATGGCACTGAAAACACGTGATCATCATCATATGCCTTTCAAGCACGTCAGGTAATGAAGGTTTGATCCTTTAGAAACTCTTTAGGACAAAAGATTTTGGCCAAAGATTTCACAATTTCATCATGGTGTATAATTTATCAGTTCTACATTATTCCCCTATCTCCTTGGACACTCTGTGGAGAGGGTTTCTTCTAAACTCTTGGAATAACAGAGCTGCAGACAGGGACAACTTCCCAGGCTGGTTTCCCATGGAAACACAGGATCTGCCCACCCTAGTCAGCATTTGACAAAAACTTTTGAAAATGATGAGAACACTTCCTAATATCCAATCTAAAGGAAAGCAACCTAAGAAAAAGAAAGCTTCACTGATCTCCAGCACTGGGAGATCCACTTCAGCAGCCTCCAAAGGATGCAATTTATTAAGACAAGAAATCCAGCTGTCCCAAAGCCCTCATTTCTGCAGGCTGCATTATTGATGACCCTCATAGCTGCAGAAGGCACAGAGCTACATTCCAGTGCCTCCTTGGGCTTCCTCATCCAAATAGAGGATTAAAGAGAACACTAAAGGTGGACCAGGACAAGAAAATAAAGGAGAAACCATCGATGGTACATGAGAGTCAGCTGGTAAAAACTAGAGAAAATTTTAATGGTTTATCTGTGCTTTGGCAGACCTTAGAAATATCCTTGTGTTTAAACAAGGAAGCAATCCTAGGAATTAGGTGCTGGTAACAGAGAATAACTTTGAGTTATTTTCTGGCTCAGGCCAGTCTGGTGAACTGGCATCTCTCTTGTTGTTCCCTGGGAATGTGTTCTGCACCAAAGACCAGCTTTTCTTTGAAGGCACCACTCAAATAAAACCCCCAAAACCAACCAGTCAAATGAAAAAAAAAAAAACAAAAAACACCAAAAAAATCCCATGAACAAACAAAACCCCAAAAACCCCCACCCCAATACAAACAAACCCCAACCAAATGCTCCACATGCAGTAGAAAAGGTGAATCTGCATCCGATGGTATTTCCTCCCTCATATCCCAGAGTTCACTTCTGTCCCTGGAGTTTGTTGCCAGCTGCAGCAAATGAGGCATGGGATGAGTTTGTATGTTTTTCTGAAACATGAAGCTCACTGGGGAGAGCAGGGTAGGGACACAGAAAGGAAAGGAAGAGAATGATCTTCTCTCAGCAAATAAAACGAAATGTGTGACAACCTGGAGTCAGCACAGCGGGAGCCTGTTTTGGACAAGCAGAATACATTTTGTGCTGGAGTCTGGATAGAATGGTGCACAAAGGACTCTCCAGGGGACAGCCTGGCTGTCATTAGACATGTCCAGAGAACTGGGTATTTTATTGAAGATTGTTTTATTCAGAAACAGCCATGAAATGAAAATGCTGTGTGAGGCAGAGAATAATTTTTCCGGTAATATTTTGCACATTTTGGGTGTGTGTAGGTCTCCCACTTAGATGAAACCAAAATGTTGTGGCATGGATTTAGATGCCTTTTGGATTGTTTAATTCTGTCCAGCACTGCTTGACTCTAATTGATCACAAAATCCTCCTTGATGGACAACAAGTGCAGGTTTTATAAAAATAAGTCTGGCCCATGTTCTGCAAAGGAGTGTCATATTCTGTGTTATCTTCAAGTCAGCAATGAAAATAATGACAGTTTTAAAATCAATAAAATGTAGGATAACATGAAAACAAAAAAGCAAAAAAAAGCAAAAAAAAACCTAATAAACCCCTCCCAAACCCAAACCAGGACGTTAGGGCTTACAGGTCTTAAATAAGCAGGTGAGTAAAACCTAAGAATTAATTTAACGTCAGTCATCCAGCTCCAGTCCAAAAGGCCATGATTAACATCTCTGCAAAATTGAAATTAATGTGTTTTTCTCTTTCTCCTGCCTTTTTAATGTGTTTCCCAAAGCAAACCAAACGCCCCAGTTTGCTCCCACATGTAGAAGCCTCCTCAAGGCAATCTTCATCTCTGAAGGCAACAGCAGCAGCTTCTGCAGAGCGCCTTGAGTGAGAAAGGAGGGCACTGAGTGTCACTCTCACTTTCCAGCCTTCTGATGTTTTCATTCTTGTGATGGAGTTTCTCACGCTGTTTTTTGTAAACATGCACATGTTTTTCTAACTGTCCTTTTGTTTTTCATTCCTTCTCCTGGGAGGAGAAAGGTTTGATGGACTTTGTCATTGACCAGTGTGGTTGGAGAGGTGGCAACTTCACCTTCCAATTGACGGTCGTTTCCAGAACTCTATATAATGTGAGAACCAAAATAAAGCTTCTCTCTTCTTTGCCTTCTCTCGAGTGTGGCTGCGTTTGTCTCTGCGTTTCGTGTTGCTCAATAAAGTGACAACTGAGTACTTCACATCTAGGTAACCTCAGTATTACAGATCCACACAGGATTAATTCATCTCCGAGTACCTGCTGTACCTCCTCTGATCACCAGCAAAGGGAATAACACCAAATTCTCTTTTTTACTCTTTCACAGTGTTTTTTTCTTTTCAACTGTTTTCAAGTTAATGGTATTTGTTCGCATTAGCTGAGAGGAAATTGGAATTTCTTCATTAGAAGATGTGAACTCTTTCCTTCTGCTGCCCCTCTGTAGACATGAGGTGTCCACCATTGGGTACAAATCCCATAGGAATGCTACAAACACCTCAAGGAGGCTTTAGACACCCCTGTCCCCAGCTCTGGCCGTGCTGGGAAGGACATTTACCCCCAGGCAGCCTAGAGACACCGATCTGTGCTGCACTGCTCCCTGCCCACATCACGCTCCTTGCAGGACCCAACTTACTCCAGGTGAATTGCCTTAAATATTGGGTTGATTTAGGTTGGATATTAGGAAGAAATTCTTTACTCAGAGGGTGGTGGGACCCTGGCACAGGGTGCCCAGAGAAGCTGTGGCTGCCCCTGGATCCCTGGAGGTGTCCAAGGCCAGGTTGGACAGGGCTTGGAGCAGCCTGGGATAGTGGAAGGTGTCCCTGCCCATGGCAGGGGGTTGGAAGTGGATGATCTTTAAGGTCCTTTCCAACCCAAAACTTTCTGTGATTCTATGATTTTGTGATTCTGTGAAAAAAAAAAAGCTTTGCCAGCCAAGGCCAGTGTGATACAATCGGGTCAGGGAGCCCTCCTCAGCAGCTCAGCAGGGAGATTCAAGAGGTGCTGATGAGATGGTAGAGCTGGCTGGAGGTTCTGGTGTCCTCAGGGAGCTGCAGGGCTCCAAAACAACTTCATGGACTTCAAAACTCATGGATCCAAGGTCTTCCTATGATCCTATGGGATTTTTTTTCCCTTTTCTTGTATGTGTTATTTCTCACTCTTGATGATTTTAACTCTCAAAGAGCAGATTAATTTTGTCATTCTTAACAGAGCAGGTGAAGCTGGGTCTTAGCAACACATATATTCTAATTTTCTGACTGGAAATATTTTCCAGTAATGCAACAAATTCTCCTGCTCTTTAATTTGCCATTTAATCGACGTGCTCACATCACGCTCAGTAAATGGTGCATTGTCAGTTTCATTTGCCCAGCTCTTGTTGTGCTACTTGTTTTCACCCCTCCTTGCTTCTTCCTCCCTCCCCAGTACCTAACTAACTTGTCCCATGTGGGATTTCTCTGCTTTAACCTAGTAAATATTTTAATTCCTAATTTGGCATTCTGCTTTAATAGATTCACCCATGAAAAGGTAAATTCACCATGAAGGCTGGAGCTAAGAAAAATCACTTTCATTTTCTCAGATACTATCGAGTGGTTTAATGTAAAATACACATGCAGTGCACAGTTTAGGATCTCAGATTTTGTCATCCACGTGTTGCAGAGCTGAGTCATACCTGATCAGGATTTTGATGAAGGGATAAAGATTCAAGTCTAGGCTGGAGCCACTTAATAATGGTGAGATACTGAAGGAAAAGTAGTTGCATAACAGCAAAGAGCAGTTCACAAGAGAGGCTGAAATTTGGCTCCAAAGCCAAATGGTATGAAATGGTATGAAATGTGGACACTGGTGTGAAATGTGGACAGCCGCACAAGTCATCCAAAGCAGAATTTAGAACTTAAGCTTGCAGCTTCATTATTAGGGATCTCCATTTAAATTAATGATCCAAATGAAAGTGTTAAAATACCGAATGGACAATCTATATTTAATCATAAATGCTATTTCTGTTTGTCATTTACATTTTTAGCTTTTTTTTCCCCCCACCCTGAAAAAAGGGTGATGATAACTGAGTTGGGAGACAGAGTTTGGATTTTTTTTTTTTATAACTGGGGAAGGTATTTCAGGAATATTTTAAGTAGATATATATTTTAATTTCAATTTTTTCATTGATTTTTCCATATTGGACCATGCCACATGGTTCATTCTGATTTAGTTTCTAGCAATTCATAATTTAATTAAGAATTACTGTCTAAGCATTGAACAGAAATTAAAAGCACATTTGGAAATGCACACACTCGATGTTCTAAGCCCCCCTGCCCTGACTGAGGAAGGGAAAACAAAGTTGCTCATGACATTGAAATTTATTAAGAATTACGTGATGCCCTGAACAAAGAAAGAATCATGTGGTGTTAGTGAATTGACTGTACTGCTCCTGGACAAAGAGTTCTTCCCAGTTAATTATTAGTGTTTAAATTATAAGCAGAGATATTTTAGTCTATTTCTGCTGTTAATAAAAAAGAGCCTGACACCTCCGTGGCATGAATCATATTTTGACTTCAGTCACTCTTTGGTCTCTTTGGTTAAAGATGAAGCCTGTACCGACTGCCCTTCTAATTCAGAAATAATAGAGTTTGTGCTTTTTTTTTCCATGTTCCGCCTCAGTTTCACGACAGTTTGTGACCTCCCAAGGTTCTCCCAGCTTCCAGATTGTGTATTTTCATGAGGGTTTCAGTCAGCCTTGTTTTCTTGGAAATCAAAGCTAAATTCCTGTGAGTGTGCTCAGGGTCTTTAATTGCCAGGATGAAGAGCGGTGTTCACCCTGAATGGTTTCTTCAGAAAAGACTAAAAAAATTGCTCTTATTGCTACAACAGTCCCATTTTTCAGCTAATTCCAGGTCATTTTCTTGCAAGGACATCCCATCCCTGGAAGTGTCCAAGGCCAGGTTGGACAGGGTTTGGAGATAATGGGATGACAGTGGGACAGTGGGAGATATCTGTGCCCGCAGCAGGGGGTTGGCATGAGATGAACTTTAAGGTCCCTTTCAACCCAAACCATTCCAGGATTCTGTGACATTTTCTTCCCTCCACCCCCCAGACAATGTTACAATTTTTTTCTTTTCAAAATTCACTGTGGATGTTGACAAATATGGAGGTTGACGACTTTTGTCAAGATTTGTCTCTTAAGCATGATTTTGTGTTACGATTTTTTTTTTCCATTTCATTTCTTTTGTTTTTCCTTTTACAAGCCCAGTTTTGGGGGTTGGTGAGTCCCTTCCACGGCAGTGGGATTGACTTTAAGGAATGTCCACCCTCCAAGCCCCCCTGCACTGATGTCACAGGGGTAACCTCCCAACTTGCTACCATTTACTGGACGTATTAATAATCCTGCAAGATATGTTCCTTCAGCTCCCAGGGTGTCTGTGGATTTAAAAACACCAACAGTTTTAAGACATATCCCTATGATAAACAAAAATTCTGATATGTCAAGGTGAGCTACAAAAAGAGAAAAGAAAGACAACCCAGTAAAAAAAAACAACCCTTCTGAAGAAAAGTGCCAGTTGTACTCTGACTTCTGAACATCTCTAAAGCACTAAAAACAGACTTGAAGAAAACGCTCTAAAATTGCTCTTGTTGTTATTGTCACTAAGGAAACAACTTCCCAGCAATCTGCAAGTTGAGTATCCAGGCTCTTTGGTGTGCAGCCAACTCTCTCTTCCAGCACACTTCCCAATCTCTGGTGAGTCAGGTCTGTCCACCAAGGGAGATCTCTCCTGCCCTGTCTCAGCTGAGGCCTCACTTCCTGCAGGGTTTGAACTCTGATGCTCCAGAAAAGCCATAATCCAGACTTGCCACAACACGTGATATCAAAGCACAGAGTCATGGCTAAACTGAGGGATTTTGCCTTAAGATACTTCTGCAATCCAACAGCACTGCCAGGAGAGCTAGAATAGCACAGGAGCTGGGGAATGCGGGAGGCACAAGGCAGAATTTTTTCTGTCTGTTCGTTTGTGGTGTTTTTATCAGCCACACTTCACACACACCCCTCCCCACACACACAGTGACTGAGATGTGTGCTGGCTTTGTAGAAATTGTTTAACCTCTTCAGCCCTTCAAGCAGAGTGGCCATCTGCACACTGCCCGTTGGGAATGATGTACGAGATCGGATCATCTCTGATCTGAGCCCAGGCATTGTAAAAGAAGAATCTCAGCTGACCTGCAAACTCATTCAACATGCAAATTATTTATCATTCATTTAATAGTAATTTAATAATGGTTTAGTGACCAAATTCCCAGAGTTTCGGATGTTCCCTAGTGGGGTTCAGTTTCCCAGAATCAGCACAGCCAATGTCTTCCTGAGCTGTAGAGTCCCTCATATCCCAAAAAGCTTGGTAGTAAATTCTGCTGAAATACATTCAAACAGGAGCACGCAGAGCAGATATTCCCTGCCACCAGTTCTGCTGCAGACTACAGAGCAAATAGTGGCTGAATTAATTGAAAAGAGACAGCACAGAACAGGCAGCAACTAAGGAACAGATTTTTTTTTTTTTAATTACTGGAGACTAAGCCAAGACTTAAAGAAATAGAATTCTTTAAGAAATAGGTTAAATGGAATCCGTGTAAAGGCTTCACTAATATAAAATCATTTCAGAGCATTTGAAATTTGAAAATATTTTCTCATTATCATGGACTAGTGTCCATGTCAGATCTGACTTCCTAAGGCTCCTTGGAGGACTAAAGCACTTTTATCCAAGAACCAGAACGTTTCTTTGTAGGCAAGTTTATTTCTAGTGTGTCCTTATCTTCTTGCAGTCTCTAGTCTTCTATTCCACTTCTCCTTGTGTAAGAGGGTAATCTGGCTCTCTTTAACTCTCATTTCTGAGCTATGTAGACCAAAAGTGCATGAAAGGTCTAAAAGCAAAGCTGTTCTGTCCGAGCCAACAGCTGGACCTCAGTGAATCCATCTGTCAATGGCAACAAATCAATAACCACAGAGCAATCCCCTACCAGGGTAAAAATCTCTCTGTGCAGCCAGCAAGGGGCCTTTGCTTTTATGTTAAACTCATCACCCACCTTTGGATCAGAAGTGATTTCTCAGCTACCTCTTTGTGAACAAGAGGGAGCTCAAGGAGCAGCCAGCAACCACCAGTGGTGGTTTCATAGCAAGAATCAAGAAAATGGCTTTAATATTGTAACTACAACCTGAAATACATCAGGTTTGGAACCTTCCTTGGCCTTGAGGTCAAGTAAGGGCTTTGCCATCATTCTTGCTCACTTTGCCAAACTTCTTCACCACCAACCAGAACAGCCTCATCCCAGTGCCTGTGAAAACACTCCCTGGGCCACATGTTTGCAACTCCTATCTGCCTTCATTTGTTAAATACCTTACTTAGATATGGCACAGAGAGTTTGGAGATCAGATTCTGTTACCCACATGTCAGAGGTCACCAGTTGTTCAGGCCAGTGTCCGGTCACATGAGGGGTCACCGATTGTTCCACGAGTGATATGGGGGACAGACAAAGACAGCATTGACTCCATGATTCAGAAGGCATGAAAGGCATTTATTAATAAAAATCACACTCTTATAGAGACCATAGTGAACCTAAGCCCTGACTGGTCTTTAGGAAACTTCTCTTGCACTATTGGTCAAGCAGATAACAACTCGTACTTGTAAACATCCCGCACAACACCAGGTGCACGGGATAAGATAATAATTGTTTTAATTCTTTCTCTGAACTTTCCCAGCCTGAAGCTATGTCTCTGTTACCAGAGAGTGAGAATATCCACAAGATTCTCCCAGGCTACAGCATATTCTTGCTGTTTCCCTCCCATCAGAGCCCTGTAAATGATTATCTGCCTTCCTCACCATTCCCAGTCTCACTGGTATTCATGCCAGTGCTGTCAAGCAAAGCACCTCTGCTGAAGAGATCTTAATGAAAACAGTTTCCCCTCATCTAGGGAGATTCATTTCATCTCGGAAAGACAACAGAAATTTCTGTCACTGTGCAGCATGGAGATAAAAAAGGCACAAATGCAAAACCCAAGCAATTGAAAAATGTTTGACGATGAGTCTGTGCCTGTCTGAGCACACAAGAACTCTGACGTGAGTTTTCCTCAGATAATTCCTTAACTACCAATTTAGGATAATGACAGCGGCACTTTTAAGAAATCTTTTGGGAGAAAAGTTAGTATTCGCTTTTAAATTCTATAAACTTCTGAAGGAAATATTTTGATCTTATTTTTTACTTCAAATCTATTAACCCTGTGCCCCATCCTTGACACGGAAAGCCTTTGTTTTGTAAATCCATAAGGGGAGTTAAGAGAGTGTTTTACAAATCAAAGTGGATTTTCCTCCAGTAGCTTCAGACATGTACTTTGTGGATGTTTATAGATAACCAAGTCATCCCAGACTCCTGTAATGGACAGTGGCAGGGGGGAGGGAGGGGAAGCTATTATGTAGCTGATTTATTTTAAATTTTTGGCTCAGGAAAAGAAAAATTAATTGCACTTTATATTCTTATGCTCTGTAGATTTAGTGTAGAAATTTATATCTATTTAGATGTGGAGTCTATTTACAAGGGCACGTAGTGCTAGGACAAGGGGGAATGATTTTAAATGGAATGAAAGCAGGTTTAGAGTGGATGTCAGGAAGACATTGCTCCCTTGAGGGTGGTGAGGTGCTGGAACAGGTTTCCCAATGAAGTTGTGGATGTCCCATCCCTGGAAGTGTCCAAGGCCAGGTTGGACAGGGCTTGGAGCAACCTGGGATAGTGGAAGGTGTCCCTGCCCATGGCAGGGGGTGGAAGGGGATGATCTTCAAGGTCTCTTCCTACCCAAACCATTCTAGGATTCCATGACAATGATATACTGTAGAAATTTACAAAGTGTCGCTCTCCAGGTGTCTCGTGCAGGGTGTTGTGATTTTGCAATGGAATTTCATTGCTACTGGAGCAACACATTGAATAATCTCCAAATGAACAAACGAGTTTCAATACTTGGACTGATTCCTCTAAATTATTTATTTTAAAAGAATTCAAAGAATGTCAGTATGATATTTGCTAAGAGACATATGAAGAACTTGGGGTCATGTCTCGTTTATCCCGTGGTATTGTTGAAAGGCCAAGTTGCAACAAGCAGGACGAATATAGCTGACAAACATTTCAGCATTGCTGGCATTAATAACGTGGGTTCCTTCCCTGAGCTCATTGCACAACAGCCAGAGCTCCTCACAGGAAACTCAGAGGGGAAAACTCAAAACAACAGGTGGAGAAAGGTGTAGGTCACACCGTGTTTCTCCTGATTTGTATCATAATTCATGGGTCACTGAAGGCAGCAGTCTGCTGAGAGAGGCAATAAAGAATAAAGTGTGGGATTTATAGAACATTTTATAAAACCAGGCTTGAAAATACAGAGCTTCCAGCCGTGGAGCTCACGGTGATGTTGGCTGAAGTCATGGTAACAACAGCCTGAATCCCAACTGGACAAACAGCAAAAAAGGGTGGAGAATGATGATAGCACAGAGGGGAGTGGAAAGCACTGGGAGGAATGTGCATTGTTTTATTCCTTTGCATATTTCATTATTAAATGGACTGGCAAATCACTGTGGTTCCTTTCACTGAGAGTGGAGGAGTTTACATCCTTCTTAGAGATGAGAACTTTGTTAGAAGCTAAGCCCAGCTTCAGATGGTGTCAATACTGCCTGCCCAATTTAGAGCACATTAGTATTTTTTTTTTATTTCTTCATGTTCCCTTACATCAGTGATGTTTTTTAGCCTTCTTCATCTTAAAGGAGAAAAAATTGTCACAGAGATTAATACAATGTTTAGAAGGGCTGAAAATAAAGGCAGGAGGATGTTGAGACAGCACCCTGATCTATGTTCCTCCAGCAGCAAAGGAAGCAAAGTCCTGAGAGGCATTTTGAGGAAAGATGGAAATTATTACTTTCTTTAAGTTAAGAAATCCTTAGAGATTAATTGCTTTCTTTATTGAGAGGATGGTGGGGCACTGGAACAGTCTGCCCAGAGAAGTTGTGGATTCCCTTTCTCTGGAAGCGTCCAAGGCCAGGTTGGACAGGGCTTGAAGCAACCTGGGACAGTGGAAGGTGTCCCTGCCCATGGCAGGGGTGGGATTGGATGGGCTTTGAGCTCCCTTCCAGCCCAAACCACTCCATGATTCTCTGATTCTCTGATTTATCCTCTGATTCTGTGTTGAGGGCAGATGCAGAGAAGTGAAAGAACAAGGTGGGCTCAGCCATCCTCAAGTCTGTCTTCTTTATCTTTGCCATTCCCGATAAAAATGCACTAAAATGATAAATACAGGTCTTGCTTTGTGGTCTGATCTTCTGCCTGCTGGAGGGTAAATGCAAGCACAAAGGCACTGGAGGTGGTGATTTTGCAGTCACACAGAAGCAGCAGCACATTACAGGGATGCATTTTGGAAATGGCAAGGACGTGGCACAAGTACAGAAAAATTTGGCATGTTGAAACCAGCCCGTGAATCAGAAGCTGTAATATTTTGGGTTAAAGCTCTCAGAGCTGATTTATAAAATGCCAGTTTGAACATGCTGCTGAAGGCAGTGATGTGGATTATCCTGGCCATGCACTCAGACATGCCTGCATATCCTTCCAGCCTGGCCAGTCTGCACGGAATGGGGAGATCTGTTAACTTTTCTTTTTTCAGATCATCATATCTGGCTTAGCTGGCTCTGCCACAGCGCTCACTGCCCAGTATCCCCCCATAGCTAATGGGGGTAAAAAGGATGTCCAATCCAATGAATTATTTCAGAAATCTGATTTAGGATCAAAAGAATTGAAATCTGGATTCCACAAGTTTCATTGTTGTAAAGGCAGAATTTAATAAACACCATTTAGTTCCGCCCAGACATCTGCACACATAAAAAGGTTGTATTTTAGAGCAAGTAGTTATAAAAGAAGCAAAAAGGAAATTACATAAAATTATATATGATTGCCAGAAAATTCAGACAACCCCTGGTTTAAACGAAAACATTTTTAAACGTCGACATTTCAGTGAATGACATTCATTATGGAATAGTCTGTCAGTTCATTAAGCAGAATATCAGGTTAGAGTTTCTGCAGTCAGTGAAGAAATGAACTGCATGTTAATGTTCAGGTGAACTTCCTTCTCATCCTTTTAGAAAATAACTGTGAGTTCCAAATTATCTGATCTAAGTGATCTGGTTGAGCTATCGTGTTGCTGGTTTCATACCCATATTTTTCATGACATTTCACACACTAAACTTCCTCTGGCTGTGAATGGATTTGGCAAAGGGTCACACCCATGGTACTGAATAATGTAGTGGACATGAAAATATCCATAATCTATTTATTGAGGTCTGTCTCAGAGGCTCTTTGGGAATAACAGAGTAACTAAATTATGTCCCTGTTCTAGTTCAGTAGGGACAATGGGAAGGAAAGCAAGAGGTCGATGTAATGATCCATCAGGAGAAAAAACATTAAATCAAGACCATGTCAAAAGGGAGACTTTTAGCTTGGAGAAACCATTTTTATTTCTGCTAGGCAGATGTGAGGCTTACTTTTCCAGATGGATCCTGGAAAGATAAAAAGCCATTTTTCTTTCAGGGAGAGTTTCATCAGAAGTTTTCCAAAATGATGCACACAAAGCTCCCCAGAGGACCTGGAAGATGCTGAGTCTATCAGAAGAATATTAAACCCTGGTGCTTTGAAGAGTTTTGCCCTAAATAGGCCATGTTTTGCTTTAATCACCTTGGACCCACCTCTGTGTTTTCTGGAGACAGAGAACATGCCAGAAAAAATGAAAGACACAAAAACCACACAAACCTTCCCCAAAGAAACTGTGTAGTTGACACTGTTCATTCCAAACAGGAGAGTTTGGAGAAACTGAAACAACCTGGTAGTAAAGCCAGCAGCACTTTGGAACCTGGACAGAAAGGTCACAGGAAAGTGTCTTTTCACATTAAAAATGCAAAACTACATGCAGATGGAATCTACATCTCAAGGAAGCTGGGAAAAGGAGTCGCAAGGAAAAAACTCCAGAGTGGAGCTGGTGAATCATAAACATTCAAAGAATCCAGGAGTTCTTTCTCACCCTAGAAGGAGAGAGCAGCCTGGGCAACAAAAGCCAGGAGCTGTCAGTGGTAGCTGGACCTGGAGAAAGTCAAATGCAATCTCGAGGATATCTCATGAAAAAATGATTCCAGGAATGATTTGGAGCTAAATAGATACACCTAATTTTTTTTTTTTCTTTTTGTGGCCCAGTATCTTAACTGTGATCCAAGACAGAAATACAAAAAGGTATTTTCAAGCCCTGCATGAGACCATATGAAAATCAACCAATTCTCTGTGTGTTTGGTGAGAGCACTGAGGCCAAGATTTGATCAGTCTCATTCTCCACCAACAGGAGGAGGGATTAGAAAGCCAGGACAGGACTCAGACAGCAGATGAAACCATCTCAGTGGTATTTATGGAAGACTTTTTGGGCTAAAGAGCTACAGAGCTCAGTCTATAGTAGATATTTATCCACATTGACTGGGCGCTGGCCAGAGGCCAGAATCAGTAGCTGAAATGCTGGTGTTTGGTGCAGCAACACCCCAGGGTATTTAATCTGCCCTCAGGAAGAGGGGAAATGATGTGCTGTAGATAAACATCACACTGACAATCCCTGATACCCCAGGGGATCTCAAATGGCACTTAACACCTCTGTTTAAGTGGCTGAATCATGCCCTAAATCTCCTTTTATTTTAACAGGAGTTTCTGCGCTCAGATCCAGGCAGACACTTCAAAACCCACTCCCGTCTTGATCTGAGAGCTGGATCCCATTTCGGGTCAGCATCATAAAAATTATCTTAGCAAAAGGCACCTGCAAGTTCCATACAGAGAAAAGGGAATGAGTTGAATACTAGAGGTGAAAATCTGTCAGGCATACACTTGCTGGAGGCACCGAAAGGGCTGTGGTGTGCTTTTCTTCTCCTCTTCTGAATGAAATTCAGACTTTGGTAGCCTGTGAAGGCTCTTTTCCATGACAATCATTGCTATACCCAGCTGTTCTGTTGTTCCACCCAGTGGAACAAGCAACAAGCCAGAGAACAAAAAGCTGGAGAACAGAGAGCAGCATCCAGAGGCTTGGATGATGCAGAGAAACAACTTCCACATGGCTAATATCGGCTTTCCCCTCTGCTCCCTGCCTGCAGCCACCAAGAACTATTCTCTAATGAAGCTCCTTCCAGCTGTGTGCCCACTGTACGTAATCATCTCGGCTCCCAGACCCATTCAGCAGCACAAAAACCCCATCCAGGCTGTCAAAAGCCACGAAACCCGAATGAATGAGCGTGGCTTGTGCCATCCAAGGCTCCAGTGACAGCTGTGACACATTCGCAGCCTTAGTCATGAAGAGCTCAGGCATCTGCGGTATTTCGGATGCTCTCTCATCTCCTCTGCATTTTAAGCTAGAGCACAAAACTGCTGGAAGGAATCCAAAGATCCAGCTCTCTAAAACACAGGAAATGAGTAACTTCACTAACTTTAACTTGGGTCTTTAAATAATGCACTTGTGCTGGCTTCTTTATAGAACTTGTTTCTAGGCCAAGAGAGAAAGTTTTGTTGTGTGTCCAAACTCTTAGATGCAAGTTAAGCCCAAGCTCATATTTGGCTTTTGGTACTAATTGCATCAACTTAAGAATTCAGATGCATGTAAAATGTCATGATTACAAATATTTTGTTTTAAAAGGAAATGTTTTTTACTTATGACCATGACCGTGCCATTTCATGTTTTTGCTAGAAATAAAAAGCACCTCCTCTAAACTTACTTCAAAAATGTGACAGGAAGAGCAGAAACAGAAGTGTTGTGATTTAATAAAGTCTTTCCATTCCAGGAAAAGGAATTCAGAGTTAAAGATATCTTAGCTATTTTAAACTCCCCTTCCAAACATATATAATTTATTTCTGCTGTGGAGAAATGTACCTCTTACTGCTGCAACTTTAATTCCAGTCTATGTATCAATGTGTTCTGAGGTTCATGTTTTTATTTTTTGCATTATTTGGTTTTCAGTAAATAATTCTAAAGGCAATAGTGAAGGAGGAAGATGTTAGTTAAGTCTATTTATCAGTGGGCTTTGTTAGCTTAGGACAGAGGGTGAAAGCATTAGAATAAAAAAGCACTGAGCTATTGATATATGGCAAAAAGCTGCCTTTTAGGTCACCTGGTTCTGAGCACAAGGGCTCCAAGCTGGTCAAAATGTATTTCACAAGGTGCCAACCCTGAGCTAATGGGGTCTGGTCAGCATTCATCTCCAGCTCCATGCAACTTCCAGTGCAGCCATTCCCACCCAGGGTAGAGCAGATGAATCTGGAGCTTTGCACAGCACAGCACCTGCCTCAGAGAACAGGCAGAGACAGCTTGTGGGTGCCTGCAGAAAATCATGTCACTGTCCTAGATGTGTCCCTGTGCTGGTGTATCCACAAAGTCACATCCGAGCTCCAGGTGGCAAATCCCGCTGAGTAACTGGACAAAGGAAGAAAGTGTTGATACACCAAGGAAGTTTATCAGATCTCAAAAAATCAATGAATAATTAAAAAAAAAATATATAACTAGGCAGGATATTGTCTGGAACATGTGGCATGAATTCTCCAGCAGCTGCATTTGCCCTTCATGGAATAACGGGAAGATGTGGGTGAGTAAGATGTGGGGTCCACCACAGCAGTCTTGGGCTTTCCATAAAACTTACCAGCTATCAAAATCTGTGAGCTAGCAAAATCTCACCAGCCTTCCCCTCCAAAGAAAGATGGGAGAAGGAGAGGCATTTCACTCCCTGGGGATGCCTCTGAGCATCTGATGCCTTCCTCATGGAAGGCTCCACTGCCTGATTGTGGATGTGTGTCTGAGCCAGCTGCTGCAAGAACCTCCACGGGGTGGTTCATCTGAGCCACTCCAGGGTGGGATGAACCACTCTGCCCATTCCTTACACAGGGAATTTGGGTGATCGGCTTGGATGTGAGAATTTAGCTTTCAGATGCTGTCAGAGAGTAGATGAGCACCATCCAGGCAGCCAAACGCTTCCGAGTGAGAAAGCCTTCCCTCCACATGAAATGAACAACAGTTTTGCCAGGGGATCCTTTGGGGACAAGTTTCCTCTTGAGGATGAGTGAATTTGTACATCCCTTGCCTCTCAGAGATGGACCTAATGATAAATCTGCTCCCCAGAAACCAAAAACTTAATTCAGTCACATTTCCTTTCAACACAATTTTTTTTTTTTTTCTTAAGAATCCTCACAGAATCAGACTGGACAATGCACTGTCCCTTGCAGGGACAGAAAGTAGCAAAACTTGCCTGATTCTGAGCAACTAATGAATAAAAATTAAAAATCCAGGCTATTAACCCACCACACAGATTAAAACATCTTTTCCTGCGCTAACCCTCAGCTCCATTTAGCAAACCAACAAATTACAGATAACAGACCATAATTATCCTCCCATTTGCAGCTCCCAGCAATCTGACCCAAGCATCTCTAATGGGGTGCAAAAGCCACTGTGATCGAGGCACATTTCTTGTGAAATGCCTCAAACTCGATTGACAAACCTGAAAACAGACCTGGCAGATGTTAAATGTTTGTTCAGTAAGGAGCTCTTAAGACATCTTATTATTGCTATTGCCATAATTATCATTAAGAAGAATTTGACCATATACATATTCATCCCCTTTTCTCTCAGTTTTAGAGTGAATTATGAATTACATTGATAAAAAACTAGAATTATTGAGCTATTTGTTGGGTATTTTGGTGCTTGCTTTGGTTTGGGTTTTTTTAACAATAGCATTAAGCAGAGGTTTTTCCAACTTTAAAAACATTTTTTTTTTAAAGAGAACATGGCAGTTAAATAGATTAAAGTAGTTTCAGATCGTAGCTTTCTGTCAAGGAGTAGGATAGGACACCTGAATGAGCAGAGATGAGACAGTCAGGGTGTCTCCAGGGCAGATAAATTGAAGAATTTGTATTCAACAGTAGCCTGGAAGCACAGCAGCAAACAAGAATCCCTGCAGCTGCGTATTTCTGCAGGATCCTTTCTGAGGAAATATTCTCCAGCACAGCAGCCACATTGTCTTCAAATCCTCTGTGTGGTGATGCTTCCACCTTTTCTTCAGTACATGGAATGGTTTAGCTTGTCCTAAGAAGTTCAACGCTGAAATTATTCATCTGGCTACTCTGGAGATGGGCTTGCAGGGGGACACAATCCCTGAGCTGCAGTGAGTTACATAAACAAGGCTTGAACAACCCAGCGAGTTTTATACTCATTCCTAATTTGCTTTGTGCAGACAAAAGTGCAAGCCTAAAAAAACAGATAATAAATTGAGAGAGCAAAAGGTGGTCAGAGGATAAAACACCAGCAAAGCAATGGGGTGAGGGGTGAACATTCTGCCACCAAGCTTATGAAAAAAAAAAAAAAGAAAAATCTGCCTTTTTTCCACGTATATTTGTGCCCACTCAATTACGATCCAAACAGCGTTTCAGCAGCCACGACAGACACAGGGATTCTAGAACTCGTTAACGCTGTGGAAAACTACCAAACACCTTTCTGTATGCAAAGCATTCCCTAAGAACAGAACAAGTTCAGCACCAAGGGAACTGGGAAAGTCTCCTCAGGGATAGTCTGAACAGCCTGTTTCAGTGGTGCCACAGCCCACCCTGAAGAGACACTGTCAGCAAAGATGACTTTCAAGTTGTGGATAGCAAAAAAGAGAGAGTTCCTCACTGCTGCATTTACATCCCTTTCAGCAGAGCTGTTCCACTTCTGCCCTGATGTGGAAAATTAACTCCAAAATCCTGTTGACTGCAGTGTGTGCCGAAGCACAGATGGTATGGGATTGGCTGGATGTGACAGGAGCAGAGGAAATGGAAACAAGGAAACACAAGCCAACAAAAAAATTCCCCTCATTGACTTAAAGATTCCGGCTGCACTCTCTGGGCCAAGGAAAGGGGTGAAATAAAATTGAGCACCTCCACTGACTTCCACATCCTCAGATCAGCTTTCCTCTCCTAGGAACGGTGACAAATAAGCAATTTCTCTGTTAAATGAGGACTAACTGCAAGACCTGATATTTCTGCAGGTTTCTCCACCAGGCATGAGTTGCAGCATGATCCTGCCCTGAGTTCACTTTTTCTCAGTGCTTCTGAACTCAGATACTCTGGTTTCATTAAAAGATAATCTGAGCTAATTTAGGAATTAGACTGTTTGTACTAAGTGTGCTCAGAAGGAAGGAAAGGCAAACAAAATCTGCTACATTGGAATGAATCAGCTCGGGGACACGGGGCTCAACTTAGCAAAGGCACAGGCACATATGGAACTCAACCCCAGGAAAAAAATATCTCCAGGATGCCATCTCAGGCAGCCAAACTAGGAGAGACGTGATGAACAAAGGTCTGAATGTGCTCAGCAGCGCAGCCCACAAGCTCAGAAATCTCAGGGTTTCTCTCCCTGGTAGCATCCCACAACAGAGCTCCTGCCTCCGTGTTCCTGAGCCTCACAAACACCAGCAGCAGGTCTGGGCAGCTCCATGAGGCTGTGGCACCACCGTGCCAACAGCAGATTTCCTAAACCCACAGGGAGGAAGGAGCCCTCCAGTTTCCTGCGGGGACACCCATGGATGATGGAAAGCTAAAGCCGAGGAGCAATCATAAAGCCTGTTTAAAGAGAAATAAATGTATTTATCACACAGAAAGCCCTCTCCTCGTGACCTTGAAAGCTGTGCAGTGCCCATGGTGATCCTCCCAGCCATTCACACGTCTGTGGTTGGAGAGAACAAAACAGCGGAAATCTTCCGGGCCGTGATGTCCGAGATAAATGCCCGGGACAAAATAAGATCAATTGGAGCTGTCCTGAATGACAGCAAAGCACCAACCCTGCCCCACAGCACATGGAAACAGGTGGGAATAAAACTGGAAGACCACAACCCACACACAAGCAGACACAGCAACTTCAATCCAACTCCACTCATTGCCCTGACCAGCATTCCTTAATTATTCACCGAATTCCAGCGTTGCCTTACCCATCCTACGGGACAACTTCTTCCAAGCCAGCTCCAGGGTGTTTGGCATTAGCCAAAGAGAGATGCTTGTGTAACACGTTCTTTCTCTGCAGCTACACCAGGAGCACTTTCAGGAGTTTGCCTCCGTGCCATCGTTAACCTCCAGTAATCAAACATTCCCTCGGATTGGCCACGGAAGCGTTTCCCTGCTGTACCTGACCAGCGCTGCATAGGCTGGGCAGAGGAGTGAGGGGGCTGTGTACCCAAATAACAGCAAGTGCAAATCCATTTGTTGTTTTTTGTCTGACTCCAACAGATGAAATTAAAAAATCCAACCAGCTGCTTCGTTACATATTAGTTACATATTGCTGTACCAGTCCACCACTTACTTGCACTGTAATTAACATGCACCAGACTGATGGTAATTGATAATTCCCTGAGAAAGAATCACATCACTTTGCTGCCTTATTCACTTTAGTTAATATTTCCTTCTTATTATAGCTACTCCCAGTGCTACTCCAATACATCCTTCAAGCTAAAGGCCAGATTCTGTTTACCTGCAGATCAGATGCAGAAGAAATCCACTGACTTCCAGGGAGTTCTTCCAGATCTGCTGCTGTGTAAGTGGGATGGTCGTGTAGCCATAAACACCAGTGTGCCACTAATCAAAGCTCCCTTTTTTCCCCGTGCATTTTCCAGTTCTGCACAGCAAGCTGCATTACTGCATCCCCGTTCTCTCCCTGGCTGTAAACTCCTCACATTCCAACACATACCTGAACGCTTCGCATCCTAAATTCAGAGCACAGCAGAAAAGAGCCTGTCCTGCATGCCATCCCCCTGACCGGAGATGTGCTCGGCATGAAGATGGTATTATTAGAGCCAGCTGTTCAAACACTGATAAGGAGAAGTGCCCGGAGGCACCCGAGCAGAGGTCAAAGGCACACGAACCGCACTTTCTCCCTACTACCCCGCAATAAAAGCAAGTCCCGCTGCGCTGCTTGAAAGGTGAATCGGAGTTTCTGCGGCAGGTGAGGATGCAGAGCTGCATCGGGAGCCTTGAGCTCGGAAACGCCGACAGCGGCGGCGGGGCTGTTAGCAATCAGGTTTTATTTACCAGCCATATTGTGTTAAAACCAGACGTGATTCCCATACCTAGCGCCGAAGGGAGATTGATTTGTTTGCAGAGCACCAAATCTATCTGGAGGACGCATCCTCCGAGCCTGCCGAAGGCAGGAAGCCCGCATGCAATCCCCCCTAAAGAAGTGCTCCCAGGACCAGGGGACGCGGAGGGACGAGCCGGTAAATCAATGTCACTCGCAGACAAGCCGGCGGTTCCTCTTCCCTCGCCGGCTGCGGCAGCGCCGCCGTGGCATCCCCGGGCTCGGGGGATGGGGCTGCCCCGGGAGGAGCTGGGGAGGCCGGGGAAGGACTCACCATTGCAGCAGGGCTCCGTCCCGGCGCTGGCGATGCCGCATCCCCGCGGGCGGGCGCGGGGGGACAGTGGCCGCGGGGAGCGGTCCAGCCCCGCTGCCCGCGCTGGCTCCGAGCGGCCGCGCTCCCCCCGGCCGCAGGAGGGGTCGGCGCCTCCGAAGGGAATCCAAATTCCTCCTCCCTCGCCTGCCGGTCATGTCCAGGCTGCCTTTGCTCAGGGGATGGGCCAGCTCCTGGCCGTGAAGGAATTTGCCATCGCTAAATTGAATTTAAAAAAAAAAAAAACAAACAAAAAAACCTAACAAACAAAAACAAAACCCAAACAACAACAACAACAAAATAAAAGCAAGAAGGGAGGTGGGATATTTTACAACTTGGTTTTTTTTTCCCCTCTCTATTTTTTGTTTTCTTTTTTTTTAGGGGGGCTGTCGGTGCTCGGGGCTGTCGGGGCGGGGGACGAGAGGGGTGCTCAGGCCGGCTGAGATG